>CAKAJE020000539.1:0-65714 GCA_916610135.2 Macropis europaea | reverse complement strand
AATTAACCATAATATAAAATGATCTAATCGGGTCTCTGTTTGCCCTACCCTAGAAGTTTAATAGTGCAATTTACTCGCCATTTCATGCGCTTTGAGATGCCGCTTAGCCCAATACGCTATCTGAAATAGGAGCGACGTAAGTTGAACAAATGTGATAGAATTTCGCTGAATTCTTAAATTAACCATAATATAAAATGATCTCATCGGGTCTCTGTTTGCCCTACCCTAGAAGTTTAATAGTGCATTTTACTCGCCATTTCATGCGCTTTGAGATGCCGCATAGCCCAATACGCTGTCTGAAATAGGAGCGACGTAAATTGAACAAATGTGATAAAATTTCCGTGAATCCTTATATTAACCTTAATGTAAAATGAACTAATCGGGTCTCTGTTCGCCCTACCATAGAAGTTTAATAGTGCATTTTACTCGCCATTTCATGCGCTTTGAGATGCCGCATAGCCCAATACGATATCTGAAATAGGAGCGACGTAAATTGAACAAATGTGATAGAATTTCCGTGAGTCCTTATATTAACCTTAATGTAAAATGATCTAATCGGGTCTCTGATTGCCCTATCATAGAAGTTTAGTAGTGCATTTTACTCGCCATTCCGAGCGCGTTAAGATGCTGCATAGCCCAGTATGCTATCTGAAATAGGAGCGACGTAAATTGAGCAAATGTGATAGAATTTTGCTGAATTCTTAAATTAACCATAATATAAAGTGATCTAATCGGGTCCCTGTTGGCCTACCCTAGAAGTTTAATAGTGCATTTCACTCGTCATTTCATGCGCTTTGACAGGCCGCGTAGCCCAATACGCTATCTGAAATAGGAGCGACCTAAATTGAACGAATGTGATAGAATTTTGCTGAATTCTTAAATTAACCATAATATAAAATGATATAATCGGGTCTCTGCTTGCCCTACCCTAGAAGCTTAATGGTGCATTTTACTCGTCATTTCATGCGCTTTGAGATGCCGCTTTGCCCAATACGCTATCTGAAATAGGAGCGACGTAAATTGAACGAATGTGATAGAATTTCGCTGAATACTTATATTAACCTTAATGTAAAATGATCTAATCGGGTCTCTGTTCGCCCTACCCTAGAAGTATAATAGTGCATTTTACTCGCCCTTCCACGAGCTTTAAGATGCCGCCTAGCCCAGTAGGCTATCTGAAATAGGAGCGACGTAAGATGAACAAATGTGATAGAATTACGCTGAATTCTTATATTAACCGTAATATAAAATGAACTAATCGGGTCTCCGTTTGCCTTATCCTAGAAGTTTAATAGCGGATTTTACTAGCCATTTCATGCGCTTTGAGAGGCCGCTTAGCCCAATACGCTATCTGAAATAGGAGCGACGTAAATTGAACAAATGTGATAGAATTTCCGTGAAATCTTATATTAAACAAAATATAAAATGATCTAATCGGGTCTCTGATTGCCCTATCATAGAAGTTTAGTAGTGCATTTTACACGACCTTCCACGCGCTTTAAGATGCCGTCTAGCCCAGTACGCTATCTGAAATAGGAGCGACGTAAGATGAACAAATGTGATAGAATTACGCTGAATTCTTATATTAACCGTAATATAAAATGATCTAATCGGGTCTCCGTTTGCCTTATCCTAAAAGTTTAATAGCGCATTTTACTCGCCATTTCATGCGCTTTGAGAGGCCGCTTAGCCCAATACGCTATCAGAAATAGGAGCGACGTAAATTGAACAAATGTGATAGAATTTCGCTGAATTCTCAAATTAACCATAATATAAAATGATCTCATCGGGTCTCTGTTTGCCCTACCCTAGAAGTTTAATAGTGCATTTTACTCGCCATTTCATGCGCTTTGAGATGCCGCATAGCCCAATACGATATCTGAAATAGGAGCGACGTAAATTGAACAAATGTGATAGAATTTCCGTGAATCCTTATATTAACCTTAATGTAAAATGATCTAATCGGGTCTCTGATTGCCCTATCATAGAAGTTTAGTAGTGCATTTTACTCGCCATTCCACGCGCTTTAAGATGCCGCCTAGCCCAGTACGCTATCTGAAATAGGAGCGACGTAACTTGAACAAATGTGATAGAATTTCGCTGAATTCTTATATTAACCAAAATATAAAATGATCTGATCTGGTCTCTGTTCGCCATAGCCTAGAAGTTTAATAGTGCATTTTGTTCCCCATTTCATGCGCTTTGTGATGCCGCTTAGCCCAATACGCTATCTGAAATAGGAGCGACGTAAATTGAACAAATGTGATAGAATTTCGCTGAATTCTTATATTAACCAAAATATAAAATGATCTGATCTGGTCTCTGTTCGCCATAGCCTAGAAGTTTAATAGTGCATTTTGTTCCCCATTTCATGCGCTTTGTGATGCCGCTTAGCCCAATACGCTATCTGAAATAGGAGCGACGTAAATTGGACAAATGTGATAGAATTTCCCTGAAATCTTATATTAAACAAAATATAAAATGATCTAATCGGGTCTCTGATTGCTCTATCATAGAAGTTTAGTAGTGCATTTTACTCGCCCTTCCACGCGCTTTAAGATGCCGCCCAGCCCAGTACGCTATCTGAAATAGGAGCGACGCAAGATGAACAAATGTGATAGAATTACGCTGAATTCTTATATTAATCGTAATATAAAATGATCTAATCGGGTCTCTGTTTGCCCTACCCTAGAAGTTTAATAGTGAATTTTATTCGCCATTTCATGCGCTTTGAGATGCCGCATAGCCTAATACGCTATCTGAAATAGGAGCGACGTAAGTTGAACAAATGTGACAGAATTACGCTGCATTCTTATATTCACCTTAATGTAAAAGGATCTAATCGGGTCTCTGTTCGCCCTAGCCTAGAAGTTTAATAGTGCATTTCACTCGTCATTTCATGCGCTTTGAGATGCCGCTGAGCCCAATAAGCTATCTGTAATAGGAGCGACGTAAATTGAACAAATGTGATAGAATTTCGCTGAATTCTTAAATTAACGATAATATAAAATGACCTAATCGGGTCTCTGTTTGCCCTACCCTAGAAGTTTAATAGTGCATTTCACACGTCATTTCATGCGCTTTGAGATGCCGCTAAGCCCAATAAGCTATCTGTAATAGAAGCGACGTAAATTGAACAAATGTGATAGAATTTCGTTGAATTCTTATATTAACCAAAATATAAAATGATCTAATCGGGTCTCTGATTGCCCTATCATAGAAGTTTAATAGTGCATTTCACACGTCATTTCATGCGCTTTGAGATGCCGCTAAGCCCAATAAGCTATCTGTAATAGAAGCGACGTAAATTGAACAAATGTGATAGAATTTCGTTGAATTCTTATATTAACCAAAATATAAAATGATCTAATCGGGTCTCTGATTGCCCTATCATAGAAGTTTAATAGTGCATTTTACTCGCCATTCCATGCGCCTTCAGATGCCGCTTAGCCCAATAAGCTATCTGAAATAGGAGCGACGTAAATTGAACAAATGTGATAGAATTTCCCTGAACTCTTATATTAAACAAAATATAAAATGATCTAATCGGGTCTCTGATTGTCCTATCATAGAAGTTTAACAGTGCATTTCACTCGTCATTTCATGCGCTTTGACATGCCGCTTAGCCCAATAAGCTATCTGAAATAGGAGCGACGTAAATTGAACAAATGTGATAGAATTTCGTTGAATTCTTATATTAACCAAAATATAAAATGATCTAATCGGGTCTCTGATTGCCCTATCATAGAAGTTTAATAGTGCATTTCACACGTCATTTCATGCGCTTTGAGATGCCGCTAAGCCCAATAAGCTATCTGTAATAGAAGCGACGTAAATTGAACAAATGTGATACAATTTCGTTGAATTCTTATATTAACCAAAATATAAAATGATCTAATCGGGTCTCTGATTGCCCTATCATAGAAGTTTAATAGTGCATTTCACACGTCATTTCATGCGCTTTGAGATGCCGCTAAGCCCAATAAGCTATCTGTAATAGAAGCGACGTAAATTGAACAAATGTGATAGAATTTCGTTGAATTCTTATATTAACCAAAATATAAAATGATCTAATCGGGTCTCTGATTGCCCTATCATAGAAGTTTAACAGTGCATTTCACTCGTCATTTCATGCGCTTTGACATGCCGCTTAGCCCAATAAGCTATCTGAAATAGGAGCGACGTAAATTGAACAAATGTGATAGAATTTCCGTGAAATCTTATATTAAACAAAATATAAAATGATGTAATCGGGTCTCTGATTGCCCTATCATAGAAGTTTAGTAGTGCATTTTACTCGTCATCCCACACGCTTTAAGGTGCCGCCTAGCCCAGTACGCTATCTGAAATAGGAGCCACGTAAGTTGAACAAATGTGATAGAATTACGCTGAATTCATACATTAACCATAATGTAAAATGATCTAATCGGGTCTCTGTTTGCACTACCCTAGAAGTTTAATAGTGCATTTCACTCGCCACTTCATGCGCTTTGAGATGCCGCTAAGCACAATAAGTTATCTGTAATAGGAGCGACGTAAATTGAACAAATGTGATAGAATTTCGCTGAATTCTTATATTAACCAAAATATAAAATGATCTAATCGGGTCTCTGATTGCCCTATCATAGAAGTTTAGTGGTGCATATTACTCGCCATTCCACGCGCTATAAGATGCCGCCTAACCCAATACGCTATCTGAAATAGGAGCCACGTAAATTGAACAAATGTGATAGAATTTCGCTGAATTCTTATATTAACCAAAGTATAAAATGATCTAATCTGGTCTCTGATTGCCCTATCATAGAAGGTTAATAGTGCATTTTACTCGCCATTCCACGCGATTTAAGATGCCGCCTAGCCCAGTACGCTGTCTGAAATAGAAGCGACGTAAATTGAACAAGTGTGATAGAATCTCGCTGATTACTTATATTAACCTTAATGTAAAATGATGTAATCGGGTCTCTGTTCGCCCTACCCTAGAAGTTTAATAGTGCATTTCACTCGTCATTTCATGCGCTTTGAGATGACGCTTAACCCAATACGCTATCTGAAATAGGAGCGACGTAAGTTGAACAAATGTGACAGAATTACGCTGCATTCTTATATTCACCTTAATGTAAAATGATCTCTTCGGGTCTCTGTTCGCCCTACCCAAGAAGTATAATAGTGCATTTCACTCGTCATTTCATGCGCTTTGAGATGCCGCCTAGCCCAATACGCTATCTGAAATAGGAGCGACGTAAATTGAACAAATGTGATATAATTTCGCAGAATCCTTATGTTAACCAAAGTATAAAATGATCTAATCGGGTCTCTGTTCGCCCTAGCCTAGAAGTTTAATAGCGCATTTTATTCGCCATTTCATGCGCCTTGAGATGCCGCTTAGCCCAGTACGCTATCTGAAATAGGAGCGACGTAAATTGAATAAATGTGATAGAATTTCCCTGAAATCTTATATTAAACAAAATATACAATGATCTAATCGGGTCTCTGATTGCCCTATCATAGAAGTTTAGCAGTGCATTTTACTCGCCATTCCACGCGCTTTAAGATGCCGCCTAGCCCAGTACGCTATCTAAATTAGGAGCGACGTAAGTTGAACAAATGTGATAGAATTTCGCTGAATTCTTAAATTAACCATAACATAAAATGATCTAATCGGGTCTCTGTTTGCCCTACCCTAGAAGTTTAATAGTGCATTTCACTCGTCATTTCATGCGCTTTGAGATGCCGCTAAGCACAATAAGGTATCTGAAATACGAGCGACGTAAATTGAACAAATGTGATAGAATTTCGCTGAATTCTTATATTAACCAAAATATAAAATGATCTAATCGGGTCTCTGATTGCCCTATCAAAGAAGATTAATAGTGCATTTTACTCGCCACTCCACGCGCTTTTGGGTGCCGCCTAGCCCAGTACGCTATCCGAAATAGGAGCGACGTACATTGAACAAATGTGATAGAATTTTGCGGAATTCATAAATTAACCATAATATAAAATGATCTAATCGGGTCTCTGTTTGCCCTACCCTAGAAGTTTAATGGTGCATGTTACTCGCCATTTCATGCGCTTTGAGATGCCGCTTAGCCCAATACGCTATCTGAAATAGGAGCGACGAAAGTTGAACAAAGGTGATAGAATTTCGCTGAATTATTTTATTAACCAGAATGTGAAATGATCTAATCTGGTCTCTGTTCGCCCTAGCCAAGAAGTTTAATAGTGGATTTTACTCGGCATTCCACGCGCTTTAAGATGCCGCCTAGCCCACTACGCTATCTGAAATAGGAGCGACCTAAATTGAACGAATGTGATAGAATTTTGCAGAATTCTTAAATTAACCATAATATAAAATGATCTAATCGGGTCTCTGTTTGCCCTACCCTAGAAGTTTAATGGTGCATGTTACTCGCCATTTCATGCGCTTTGAGATGCCGCTTAGCCCAATACGCTATCTGAAATAGGAGCGACGAAAGTTGAACAAAGGTGATAGAATTTCGCTGAATTATTTTATTAACCAGAATGTGAAATGATCTAATCTGGTCTCTGTTCGCCCTAGCCTAGAAGTTTAATAGTGGATTTTACTCGGCATTCCCACGCGCTTTAAGATGCCGCCTAGCCCACTACGCTATCTGAATAGGAGCGACCTAAATTGAACGAATGTGATAGAATTTTGCAGAATTCTTAACTTAACCATAATATAAAATGATCTAATCGGGTCTCTGCTTGCCCTACCCTAGAAGTTTAATAGTGCATTTTAGTCGCCATTTCATGCGCTTTGAGATGCCGCTTCGCCCAATACGCTATCTGAAATAGGAGCGACGTAAATTAATCAAATGTGATTGAATTTCCCTGAAATTTTATATTAAAAAAAATATAAAATGATCTAATCGGGTCTCTGATTGCCCTATCATAGAAGTTTAACAGTGCATTTTACTCGCCATTCCACGCTCTTTAAGATGCCGCCTAGCCCAGTACGCTATCTAAATTAGGAGCGACGTAAGTTAAACAAATGTGATAGAATTACGCTGAATTCTTATATTAACCGTAATATAAAATGATCTATTCGGGTCTCTGTTTGCCTTATCCTAGAAGTTTAGTATTGCATTTTACTCGCCATTTCATGCGCTTTGAGATGCCGCTTAGCCCAATACGCTATCTGAAATATGAGCGACGAAAGTTGAACAAATGTGATAGAATTTCGCTGAATTATTTATTAACCAGAATGTAAAATGATCTAATCTGGTCTCTGTTCGCCCTAGCCTAGAAGTTTAATAGTGGATTTTACTCGGCATTCCACGCGCTTTAAGATGCCGCCTATCCCAGTACGCTATCTGAAATAGGAGCGACCTAAATTGAACGAATGTGATAGAATTTTGCTGAATTCTTAAATTAACCATAATATAAAATGATCTAATCGGCTCTCTGCTTGCCCCACCCTAGAAGTTTAATAGTGCATTTTAGTCGCCATTTCATGCGCTTTGAGGTGCCGCTTCGCCCAATACGCTATCTGAAATAGGAGCGACGTAAATTAAACAAATGTGATAGAATTACGCTGAATTCTTATATTAACCAAAATATAAAATGATCTAATCGGGTCTCTGATTGCCCTATCATAGAAGTTTAATGGTGCATATTACTCGCCATTCCACGCGCTTTAAGATGCCGCCTAACCCAATACGCTATCTGAAATAGGAGCCACGTAAATTGAACAAATGTGATAAAATTTCGCAGAATCCTTATGTTAACCAAAGTATAAAATGATCTAATCGGGTCTCTGTTCGCCCTAGCCTAGAAGTTTAATAGCGCATTTTATTCGCCATTTCATGCGCCTTGAGATGCCGCTAAGCACAATAAGGTATCTGAAATACGAGCGACGTAAATTGAACAAATGTGATAGAATTTCGCTGAATTCTTATATTAACCAAAATATAAAATGATCTAATCGGGTCTCTGATTGCCCTATCATAGAAGATTAATAGTGCATTTTACTCGCCACTCCACGCGCTTTTGGGTGCCGCCTAGCCCAGTACGCTATCCGAAATAGGAGCTACGTACATTGAACAAATGTGATAGAATTTTGCGGAATTCTGAAATTAACCATAATATAAAATGATCTAATCGGGTCTCTGTTTGCCCTACCCTAGAAGTTTAATGGTGCATGTTACTCGCCATTTCATGCGCTTTGAGATGCCGCTTAGCCCAATACGCTATCTGAAATAGGAGCGACGAAAGTTGAACAAAGGTGATAGAATTTCGCTGAATTATTTTATTAACCAGAATGTGAAATGATCTAATCTGGTCTCTGTTCGCCCTAGCCTAGAAGTTTAATAGTGCATTTTGTTCGCCATTTCATGCGCTTTGAGATGCCGCTAAGCCCAATAAGCTGTCTGAAATAGGAGCGACGTAAATTGAACAAATGTGATAGAATTTCGCTGAATTCTTATATTAACCAAAATATAAAATGATCTAATCGGGTCTCTGTTTGCCCTACCCTAGTAGTTTAATTGTGCATTTTACTCGCCATTTCATGCGCTTTTCGATGCCGCTTATCCCAATACGCTATCTGAAATAGGAGCGACGTACGTTGAACAAATGTGATAGAATTTCGCTGAATTCTTTTAAGAACCATAATGTAAAATGATCTAATCGGGTCTCTGTTCGCCCTAGCCTAGAAGTTTAATAGCGCATTTTATTCGCCATTTCATGCGCCTTGAGATGCCGCTTAGCCCAATACGCTATCTGAAATAGGAGCGACGTAAATTGAACAAATGTGATAGAATTTCCCTGAAATCTTATATTAAACAAAATATACAATGATCTAATCGGGTCTCTGATTGCCCTATCATAGAAGTTTAGCAGTGCATTTTACTCGCCATTCCACGCGCTTTAAGATGCCGCCTAGCCCGGTACGCTATCTAAATTAGGAGCGACGTAAGTTGAACAAATGTGATAGAATTACGCTGAATTCTTATATTAACCGTAATATAAAATGATCTAATCGGGTCTCTGTTTGCCCTACCCTAGTAGTTTGATTGTGCATTTCACTCGTCATTTCATGCGCTTTGAGACGCCGCTTCGCCCAATAAGCTATTTGAAATAGGAGCGACGTAAATTGAACAAATGTGATAGAATTTCGCTGAATTCTTAAAGTAACCTTAATATAAAATGATCTAATCGGGTCTCTGGTTTCCCTACCATAGAAGTTTAATAGTGCATTTTACTCGCCATTCCACGCGCCTTAAGATGCCGTCTAGCACAGTACGCTATTTGAAATAAGAGCGACGTAAATTGAACAAATGTGATAGAATTTCGCTGAATTCTTAAAGTAACCTTAATATAAAATGATCTAATCGGGTCTCTGTTTGCCCTACCCTAGAAGTTTAATAGTGCATTTCACTCGTCATTTCATGCGCTTTGAGATGCCGCTAAGCACAATAAGCTATCTGGAATAGCAGCGACGTAAATTGAACAAATGTGAAAGAATTACGCCGCATTCTTATATTAACCGTAATATAAAATGATCTAATCGGGTCTCTGTTTGCCTTATCCTAGAAGTTTAATAGTGCATTTTACTGGCCATTTCATGCGCTTTGAGATGCCGCTTAGCCCCATACGCTATCTGAAATAGGAGCGACGTAAATTGAACAAATGTGATAGAATTTTGCTGAATTCTTAAATTAACCACAATATAAAATGATCTAATCGGGTTTCTGTTTGCCCTACCCTAGTAGTTTAATTGTGCATTTTACTCGCCATTTCATGCGCTTTTCGAAGCCGCTTATCCCAATACGCTATCTGAAATAGGAGCGACGTACGTTGAACAAATGTGATAGAATTTCGCTGAATTCTTTTAAGAACCATAATGTAAAATGATCTAATCGGGTCTCTGATTGCCCTATCATAGAAGTTTAATAGTGCATTTTACTCGCCATTTCATGCGCCTTCAGATGCCGCTTAGCCCAATAAGCTATCTGAAATAGGAGCGACGTAAATTGAACAAATGTGATAGAATTTCCCTGAAATCTTATATTAAACAAAATATAAAATGATCTAATCGGGTCTCTGATTGCCCTATCATAGAAGTTTAACAGTGCATTTCACTCGTCATTTCATGCGCCTTGACATGCCGCTTAGCCCAATAAGCTATCTGAAATAGGAACGACGTAAATTGAACAAATGTGATAGAATTTCCGTGAATTCTTATATTAACCTTAATATAAAATGATCTAGCGGGTCTCTGTTTGCCCTACCCTAGAAGTTTAATGGTGCATGTTACTCGCCATTTCATGCGCTTTGAGATGCCGCTTAGCCCAATACGCTATCTGAAATAGGAGCGACGAAAGTTGAACAAAGGTGATAGAATTTCGCTGAATTATTTTATTAACCAGAATGTGAAATGATCTAATCTGGTCTCTGTTCGCCCTAGCCTAGAAGTTTAATAGTGGATTTTACTCGGCATTCCACGCGCTTTAAGATGCCGCCTAGCCCACTACGCTATCTGAAATAGGAGCGACCTAAATTGAACGAATGTGATAGAATTTTGCAGAATTCTTAACTTAACCATAATATAAAATGATCTAATCGGGTCTCTGCTTGCCCTACCCTAGAAGTTTAATAGTGCATTTTAGTCGCCATTTCATGCGCTTTGAGATGCCGCCTAGCCCAATACGCTATCTGAAATAGGAGCGACGTAAATTGAACAAATGTGATAAAATTTCGCAGGATCCTTATGTTAACCAAAGTATAAAATGATCTAATCGGGTATCTGTTCGCCCTAGCCTAGAAGTTTAATAGCGCATTTTATTCGCCATTTCATGCGCCTTGAGATGCCGCTAAGCACAATAAGGTATCTGAAATAGGAGCGACGTAAATTGAACAAATGTGATAGAATTTCGCTGAATTCTTATATTAACCAAAATATAAAATGATCTAATCGGGTCTCTGATTGCCCTATCATAGAAGATTAATAGTGCATTTTACTCGCCACTCCACGCGCTTTTGGGTGCCGCCTAGCCCAGTACGCTATCCGAAATAGGAGCGACGTACATTGAACAAATGTGATAGAATTTTGCGGAATTCTTAAATTAACCATAATATAAAATGATCTAATCGGGTCTCTGTTTGCCCTACCCTAGAAGTTTAATGGTGCATGTTTCTCGCCATTTCATGCGCTTTGAGATGCCGCTTAGCCCAATACGCTATCTGAAATAGGAGCGACGAAAGTTGAACAAAGGTGATAGAATTTCGCTGAATTATTTTATTAACCAGAATGTGAAATGATCTAATCTGGTCTCTGTTCGCCCTAGCCTAGAAGTTTAATAGTGGATTTTACTCGGCATTCCACGCGCTTTAAGATGCCGCCTATCCCAGTACGCTATCTGAAATAGGAGCGACCTAAATTGAACGAATGTGATAGAATTTTGCTGAATTCTTAAATTAACCATAATATAAAATGATCTAATCGGGTCTCTGCTTGCCCCACCGTAGAAGTTTAATAGTGCATTTTAGTCGCCATTTCATGCGCTTTGAGATGCCGCTTAGCCCAATACGCTATCTGAAATAGGAGCGACGAAAGTTGAACAAAGGTGATAGAATTTCGCTGAATTATTTTATTAACCAGAATGTGAAATGATCTAATCTGGTCTCTGTTCGCCCTAGCCTAGAAGTTTAATAGTGCATTTTGTTCGCCATTTCATGCGCTTTGAGATGCCGCTAAGCCCAATAAGCTGTCTGAAATAGGAGCGACGTAAATTGAACAAATGTGATAGAATTTCGCTGAATTCTTATATTAACCAAAATATAAAATGATCTAATCGGGTCTCTGTTTGCCCTACCCTAGTAGTTTAATTGTGCATTTTACTCGCCATTTCATGCGCTTTTCGATGCCGCTTATCCCAATACGCTATCTGAAATAGGAGCGACGTACGTTGAACAAATGTGATAGAATTTCGCTGAATTCTTTTAAGAACCATAATGTAAAATGATCTAATCGGGTCTCTGTTCGCCCTAGCCTAGAAGTTTAATAGCGCATTTTATTCGCCATTTCATGCGCCTTGAGATGCCGCTTAGCCCAATACGCTATCTGAAATAGGAGCGACGTAAATTGAACAAATGTGATAGAATTTCCCTGAAATCTTATATTAAACAAAATATACAATGATCTAATCGGGTCTCTGATTGCCCTATCATAGAAGTTTAGCAGTGCATTTTACTCGCCATTCCACGCGCTTTAAGATGCCGCCTAGCCCGGTACGCTATCTAAATTAGGAGCGACGTAAGTTGAACAAATGTGATAGAATTACGCTGAATTCTTATATTAACCGTAATATAAAATGATCTAATCGGGTCTCTGTTTGCCCTACCCTAGTAGTTTGATTGTGCATTTCACTCGTCATTTCATGCGCTTTGAGACGCCGCTTCGCCCAATAAGCTATTTGAAATAGGAGCGACGTAAATTGAACAAATGTGATAGAATTTCGCTGAATTCTTAAAGTAACCTTAATATAAAATGATCTAATCGGGTCTCTGGTTTCCCTACCATAGAAGTTTAATAGTGCATTTTACTCGCCATTCCACGCGCCTTAAGATGCCGTCTAGCACAGTACGCTATTTGAAATAAGAGCGACGTAAATTGAACAAATGTGATAGAATTTCGCTGAATTCTTAAAGTAACCTTAATATAAAATGATCTAATCGGGTCTCTGTATGCCCTACCCTAGAAGTATAACAGTGCATTTTACTTGCCATTTCATGCGCTTTGAGATGCCGCCTAGCCCAATACGCTATCTGAAATAGCAGCGTCGTACATTGAACAAACGTGATAGAATTACCCTGAATTCTTATATTAACCTTAATGTAAAATGATCTAATCGGTTCTCTGTTCGCCCTACCCTAGAAGTTTAATAGTGCCTTTCACTCGTCATTTCATGCGCTTTGAGATGCCGCTTAGCCCAATACGCTATCTGAAATAGGAGCGACGTAAATTGAACAAATGTGATAGAATTTTGCTGAATTCTTAAATTAAACATAATATAAAATGATGTAATCGGGTCTCTGTTCGCCCTACCCAAGAAGTTTAATAGTGCATTTCTCTCATCATTTCATGCGCTTTGAGATGCAGCTTAGCCCAATACGCTATCTGAAATAGGAGCGACGTAAATTGAACAAATGTGATAGAATTCCCTGAAATCTTATATTAAACAAAATATAAAATGATCTAAACGGGACTCTGATTGCCCTATCATAGAAGTTTAATAGTGCATTTTACTCGCCATTTCTTGCGCTTTGAGATGCCGCTTAGCCCAATACTCTATCTGAAATAGGAGCGACGTATATTGAACAAATGTGATAGAATTACGCTGAATTCTTATATTAACCGTAATATAAAATGATCTAATCGGGTCTCTGATCGCCCTACCCTAGAAGATTACTAGTGCATTTCACTCGTCATTTCATGCGCTTTGAGATGCCGCTTAGCCCAATAAGCTATATGAAATAGGAGCGACGTAAATTGAACAAATGTGATAGAATTTTTCTGAATTCTTAAATAAACCATAATATGAAATGATCTAATCGGGTCTCTGTTTGCCCTACCCTAGAAGTTTAACAGTGCATTTTACTCGCCATTTCATGGGCTTTGGGATGCCGCTTAGCCCAATCCGCTATCTGAAATAGGAGCGACGTAAATAGAACAATTGTGATAGAATTTCGCTGAATTCTTACATTAACCAAAATATAAAATGATCTAATCGGGTCTCTGATTGCCCTATCATAGAAGATTAATAGTGCATTTTACTCGCCAATCCACGCGCTTTAAGATTCCGCCTAGCCCAGTACGCTATCTGAAATAGGAGCGACGTAAGTTGAACAAATGTGATAGAATTACGCAGAATTCTTATATTAACCGTAATATAAAATGATCTAATCGGGTCTCTGTTTGCCTTATCCTAGAAGTTTAATAGTGCATTTTACTCGCCATTTCATGCGCTTTGAGATGGCGCTTAGCCCAATACGCTATCTGAAATAGGAGCGACGTAAATTGAACAAATGTGATAGAATTTCCCTGAATTCTTATATACACCTTAATGTTAAATGATCTAATCGGGTCTTTGTTCGCCCTACCCTAGAAGTTTAATAGTGCATTTCACTCGTCATTTCATGCGCTTTGAGATGCCGCTTAGCCCAATAAGCTATCTGAAATAGGACCGACGTAAATTGAACAAATGTGATAGAATTTCGCTGAATTCTTATAATAACCAAAATATAAAATGATCTAAACGGGTCTCTGATTGCCCCATCATAGAAGTTTAACAGTGCATTTTACTCGCCATTCCTCGCGTTTTAAGATGCCACCTAGCCCAGTGCGCTAGCTGAAATAGGAACGACGTAAACTGAAAAAATGTGTTAGAATTTCCCTGAATTCTTATATTAACCTTAAGGTAAAATGATCTAATAGGGTCTCTGTACGCCCTACCCTAGAAGTTTAATAGTGCCTTTCACTCGTCATTTCATGCGTTTTGAGATGCCGCTTAGCCCAATACGCTATCTGAAATAGGAGCGACGTAAATTGAACGAATGTGATAGAATTTCGCTGAATTCTTATATTAACCAAAATATAAAATGATCTAATCGGCTCTCTGATTGCCCTATCATAGAAGTTTAGAAGTGCATTTTACTCGCCCTTCCACGCGCTTTAAGATGCCGCCTAGCCCAGTACGCTATCTGAAATAGGATCGACGTATGTTGAACAAATGTGATAGAATTACGCTGAATTCTTATATTAACCTTAATGTAAAATGATCTAATCGGGTCTCTGTTCGCCCTACCCTAGAAGATTTCTAGTGCATTTCACTCGCCATTTCATGCGCGTTGAGATGCCGCTTAGCCCAATACGCTATCTGAAATAGGAGCGACGTAAATAGAACAATTGTGATAGAATTTCGCTGACTTCTTATATTACCCAAAATATAAAATGATCTAATCGGGTCTCTGATTGCCTTATCATAGAAGTTTAATAGTGCATTTTACTCGCCATTTCACGCGCTTTAAGATGCCGCCTAGCCCAGTACGCTATCTGAAATAGGAGCGACGTAAATTGAACAAATGTGATAGAATTTGGCTGAATTCTTAAATTAACCATAATATAAAATGATTTAATCGGGTCTCTGTTTGCCCTACCCTAGAAGTTTAATAGTGCATTTTACTCGCCATTTCATGCGCTTTGAGATGGCGCTTAGCCCAATACGCTATCTGAAATAGGAGCGACGTAAATTGAACGAATGTGATAGAATTTCGCTGGATTCTTATATTAACCAAAATATAAAATGATCTAATCGGGTCTGTGATAGCCCTATCATAGAAGTTTAATAGTGCATTTTACTCGCCATTCCACGCGATCTAAGATGCCGCCTAGCCCAGTACGCTATCTGAAATAGGAGCGACGTAAGTTGAACAAATGTGATAGAATTACGCTGAATTCTTATATTAACCGTAATATAAAATGATCTAATCGGGTCTCTGTTTGCCTTATCCTAGAAGTTTAATAGTGCATTTTACTCGCCATTTCATGCGCTTTGAGATGGCGCTTAGCCCAATACGCTATCTGAAATAGGAGCGACGTAAATTGAACAAATGTGATAGAATTTCCCTGAATTCTTATATACACCTTAATGTTAAATGATCAAATCGGGTCTTTGTTCGCCCTACCCTAGAAGTTTAATAGTGCATTTCACTCGTCATTTCATGCGCTTTGAGATGCCGCTTAGCCCAATAAGCTATCTGAAATAGGACCGACGTAAATTGAACAAATGTGATAGAATTTCGCTGAATTCTTATAATAACCAAAATATAAAATGATCTAAACGGGTCTCTGATTGCCCCATCATAGAAGTTTAACAGTGCATTTTACTCGCCATTCCTCGCGTTTTAAGATGCCACCTAGCCCAGTGCGCTAGCTGAAATAGGAACGACGTAAACTGAAAAAATGTGTTAGAATTTCCCTGAATTCTTATATTAACCTTAATGTAAAATGATCTAATAGGGTCTCTGTACGCCCTACCCTAGAAGTTTAATAGTGCCTTTCACTCGTCATTTCATGCGTTTTGAGATGCCGCTTAGCCCAAAACGCTATCTGAAATATCAGCGACGTAAATTGAACAAATGTGATAGAATTACGCTGAATTCTTATATTAACCGTAATATAAAATGATGTAATCGGGTCTCTGTTTGCCTTATCCTAGAAGTTTAATGGTGCATTTCACTCGTCATTTCATGCGCTTTCAGATGCCTCTTAGCCCAATAAGCTATCTGAAATAGGAGCGACGTAAATTGAACGAATGTGATAGAATTTCGCTGAATTCTTATATTAACCAAAATATAAAATGATCTAATCGGCTCTCTGATTGCCCTATCATAGAAGTTTAGTAGTGCATTTTACTTGCCCTTCCACGCGCTTTAAGAAGCCGCCTAGCCCAGTACGCTATCTGAAATAGGAGCGACGTAAGTTGAACAAATGTGATAGAAATTCCCTGAATAATTATATTAACCTTAATGTAAAATGATCTAATCGGGTCTCTGTTCGCCCCACCCTAGAAGTTTGATAGTGCATTTCATTCGCCATTTCATGCGCTTTGAGATGCCGCTTAGCCCAGTACGCTATCTGAAATAGGAGCGACGTAAAGAGAACAATTGTGATAGAATTTCGCTGAATTCTTATATTAACCAAAATGTAAAATGATCTAATCGGGTCTCTGATTGCCCTATCATAGAAGTTTAATAGTGCATTTTACTCGCCAATCCACGCGCTTTAAGATTCCGCCTAGCCCAGTGCGCTATCTGAAATAGGAGCGACGTAAATTGAACAAATGTGATAGAATTTGGCTGAATTCTTAAATTAACCATAATATAAAATGATCTAATCGGGTCTCTGTTTGCCCTACCCTAGAAGTTTAATAGTGCATTTTACTCGCCATTTCATGCGCTTTGAGATGGCGCTTAGCCCAATACGCTATCTGAAATAGGAGCGACGTAAATTGAACGAATGTGATAGAATTTCGCTGAATTCTTATATTAACCAAAATATAAAATGATCTAATCGGGTCTCTGATAGCCCTATCATAGAAGTTTAATAGTGCATTTTACTCGCCACTCCACGCGCTTTAAGATGCCGCCTAGCCCAGTACGCTATCTGAAATAGGAGCGACGTAAGTTGAACAAATGTGATATAATTACGCTGAATTCTTATATTAACCGTAATATAAAATGATCTTATCGGGTCTCTGTTTGCCTTATCCTAGAAGTTTAATAGTGCATTTTACTCGCCATTTCATGCGCATTGAGATGCCGCTTAGCCCAATACGCTATCTGAAATAGGAGCGACGTAAATTGAACAAATGTGATAGAATTTTTCTGAATTCTTAAATAAACCATAATATGAAATGATCTAAACGGGACTCTGATTGCCCTATCATAGAAGTTTAGAAGTGCATTTTACTCGCCCTTCCACGTGCTTTAGGATGCCGCCTAGCCCAGTACACTATCTGAAATAGGAGCGACGTATGTTGAACAAATGTGATAGAATTACGCTGAATTCTTATATTAACCGTAATATAAAATGATCTAATCGGGTCTCTGTTCGCCCTACCCTAGAAGTTTAATAGTGCATTTCACTCGCCATTTCATGCGCTTTGAGATGCCGCTTAGCCCAATACGCTATCTGAAATAGGAGCGACGTAAGTTGAACAAATGTGATAGAGTTTCGCTAAATTCTTAAATTAACCATAATATAAAATGATCTTATCGGGTCTCTGTTTGCCCTACCCTAGAAGTTTAATAGCGCATTTTACTCGCCATTTCTCGCGCTTTGAGATGCCGCTTAGCCCAAAACGCTATCTGAAATATCAGCGACGTAAATTGAACAAATGTGATAGAATTACGCTGAATTCTTATATTAACCGTAATATAAAATGATGTAATCGGGTCTCTGTTTGCCTTATCCTAGAAGTTTAATGGTGCATTTCACTCGTCATTTCATGCGCTTTCAGATGCCTCTTAGCCCAATAAGCTATATGAAATAGGAGCGACGTAAATTGAACAAATGTGATAGAATTTTGCTGAATTCTTAAATAAACCGTAATATGAAATGATCTAATCGGGTCTCTGTATGCCCTACCCTAGAAGTTTAACAGTGCATTTTACTTGCCATTTCATGCGCTTTGAGATGCCGCCTAGCCCAATACGCTATCTGAAATAGCAGCGTCGTACATTGAACAAACGTGATAGAATTACCCTGAATTCTTATATTAACCTTAATGTAAAATGATCTAATCGGTTCTCTGTTCGCCCTACCCTAGAAGTTTAATAGTGCCTTTCACTCGTCATTTCATGCGCTTTGAGATGCCCCTTAGCTCAATACGCTATCTGAAATAGGAGCGACGTAAATAGAACAATTGTGATAGAATTTCGCTGACTTCTTATATTACCCAAAATATAAAATGATCTAATCGGGTCTCTGATTGCCTTATCATAGAAGTTTAATAGTGCATTTTACTCGCCATTTCACGCGCTTTAAGATGCCGCCTAGCCCAGTACGCTATCTGAAATAGGAGCGACGTAAATTGAACAAATGTGATAGAATTTGGCTGAATTCTTAAATTAACCATAATATAAAATGATTTAATCGGGTCTCTGTTTGCCCTACCCTAGAAGTTTAATAGTGCATTTTACTCGCCATTTCATGCGCTTTGAGATGGCGCTTAGCCCAATACGCTATCTGAAATAGGAGCGACGTAAATTGAACGAATGTGATAGAATTTCGCTGGATTCTTATATTAACCAAAATATAAAATGATCTAATCGGGTCTGTGATAGCCCTATCATAGAAGTTTAATAGTGCATTTTACTCGCCATTCCACGCGATCTAAGATGCCGCCTAGCCCAGTACGCTATCTGAAATAGGAGCGACGTAAGTTGAACAAATGTGATAGAATTACGCTGAATTCTTATATTAACCGTAATATAAAATGATCTAATCGGGTCTCTGTTTGCCTTATCCTAGAAGTTTAATAGTGCATTTTACTCGCCATTTCATGCGCTTTGAGATGGCGCTTAGCCCAATACGCTATCTGAAGTAGGAGCGACGTAAATTGAACAAATGTGATAGAATTTCCCTGAATTCTTATATACACCTTAATGTTAAATGATCAAATCGGGTCTTTGTTCGCCCTACCCTAGAAGTTTAATAGTGCATTTCACTCGTCATTTCATGCGCTTTGAGATGCCGCTTAGCCCAATAAGCTATCTGAAATAGGACCGACGTAAATTGAACAAATGTGATAGAATTTCGCTGAATTCTTATAATAACCAAAATATAAAATGATCTAAACGGGTCTCTGATTGCCCCATCATAGAAGTTTAACAGTGCATTTTACTCGCCATTCCTCGCGTTTTAAGATGCCACCTAGCCCAGTGCGCTAGCTGAAATAGGAACGACGTAAACTGAAAAAATGTGTTAGAATTTCCCTGAATTCTTATATTAACCTTAATGTAAAATGATCTAATAGGGTCTCTGTACGCCCTACCCTAGAAGTTTAATAGTGCCTTTCACTCGTCATTTCATGCGTTTTGAGATGCCGCTTAGCCCAAAACGCTATCTGAAATATCAGCGACGTAAATTGAACAAATGTGATAGAATTACGCTGAATTCTTATATTAACCGTAATATAAAATGATGTAATCGGGTCTCTGTTTGCCTTATCCTAGAAGTTTAATGGTGCATTTCACTCGTCATTTCATGCGCTTTCAGATGCCTCTTAGCCCAATAAGCTATCTGAAATAGGAGCGACGTAAATTGAACGAATGTGATAGAATTTCGCTGAATTCTTATATTAACCAAAATATAAAATGATCTAATCGGCTCTCTGATTGCCCTATCATAGAAGTTTAGTAGTGCATTTTACTTGCCCTTCCACGCGCTTTAAGATGCCGCCTAGCCCAGTACGCTATCTGAAATAGGAGCGACGTAAGTTGAACAAATGTGATAGAAATTCCCTGAATAATTATATTAACCTTAATGTAAAATGATCTAATCGGGTCTCTGTTCGCCCCACCCTAGAAGTTTGATAGTGCATTTCATTCGCCATTTCATGCGCTTTGAGATGCCGCTTAGCCCAGTACGCTATCTGAAATAGGAGCGACGTAAAGAGAACAATTGTGATAGAATTTCGCTGAATTCTTATATTAACCAAAATGTAAAATGATCTAATCGGGTCTCTGATTGCCCTATCATAGAAGTTTAATAGTGCATTTTACTCGCCAATCCACGCGCTTTAAGATTCCGCCTAGCCCAGTGCGCTATCTGAAATAGGAGCGACGTAAATTGAACAAATGTGATATAATTACGCTGAATTCTTATATTAACCGTAATATAAAATGATCTTATCGGGTCTCTGTTTGCCTTATCCTAGAAGTTTAATAGTGCATTTTACTCGCCATTTCATGCGCATTGAGATGCCGCTTAGCCCAATACGCTATCTGAAATAGGAGCGACGTAAATTGAACAAATGTGATAGAATTTTTCTGAATTCTTAAATAAACCATAATATGAAATGATCTAAACGGGACTCTGATTGCCCTATCATAGAAGTTTAGAAGTGCATTTTACTCGCCCTTCCACGTGCTTTAGGATGCCGCCTAGCCCAGTACACTATCTGAAATAGGAGCGACGTATGTTGAACAAATGTGATAGAATTACGCTGAATTCTTATATTAACCGTAATATAAAATGATCTAATCGGGTCTCTGTTCGCCCTACCCTAGAAGTTTAATAGTGCATTTCACTCGCCATTTCATGCGCTTTGAGATGCCGCTTAGCCCAATACGCTATCTGAAATAGGAGCGACGTAAGTTGAACAAATGTGATAGAGTTTCGCTAAATTCTTAAATTAACCATAATATAAAATGATCTTATCGGGTCTCTGTTTGCCCTACCCTAGAAGTTTAATAGCGCATTTTACTCGCCATTTCTCGCGCTTTGAGATGCCGCTTAGCCCAAAACGCTATCTGAAATATCAGCGACGTAAATTGAACAAATGTGATAGAATTACGCTGAATTCTTATATTAACCGTAATATAAAATGATGTAATCGGGTCTCTGTTTGCCTTATCCTAGAAGTTTAATGGTGCATTTCACTCGTCATTTCATGCGCTTTCAGATGCCTCTTAGCCCAATAAGCTATATGAAATAGGAGCGACGTAAATTGAACAAATGTGATAGAATTTTGCTGAATTCTTAAATAAACCGTAATATGAAATGATCTAATCGGGTCTCTGTATGCCCTACCCTAGAAGTTTAACAGTGCATTTTACTTGCCATTTCATGCGCTTTGAGATGCCGCCTAGCCCAATACGCTATCTGAAATAGCAGCGTCGTACATTGAACAAACGTGATAGAATTACCCTGAATTCTTATATTAACCTTAATGTAAAATGATCTAATCGGTTCTCTGTTCGCCCTACCCTAGAAGTTTAATAGTGCCTTTCACTCGTCATTTCATGCGCTTTGAGATGCCCCTTAGCTCAATACGCTATCTGAAATAGGAGCGACGTATATTGAACAAATGTGATAGAATTTCGCTGAATTCTTATAATAATCTTAATGTAAAATGATCTAATCGGGTCTTTGTTCGCCCAACCCTAGAAGTTTAATAGTGCATTTCACTCGTCATTTCAAGCGCTTTGAGATGCCGCTTAGCCCAATACGCTATCTGAAATAGGAGCAACGTAAATTGAACAAATGTGATAGAATTTCGCTGAATTCTTATATTAACCAAAATATAAAATGATCTAATCGGGACTCTGATTGCCCTATCATAGAAGTCTAGTAGTGCATTTTACTCGCCCTTCCACGCGCTTTAAGATGCCGCCTAGCCCAGTACGCTATCTGAAATAGGAGCGACGTAAGTTGAACAAATGTGATAGAATTACGCTGCATTCTTATATTAACCGTAATATAAAATGATCTAATCGGGTCTCTGTTTGCCTTACCCTAGAAGTTTAATAGTGCATTTTGCTCGCCATTTCATGCGCTTTGAGATGCCGCTTAGCCCAATACGCATCTGAAATAGGAGCGACGTAAATTCAACAAATATGATAGAATTACGCTGAATTCTTATATTAACCGTAATATAAAATTATCTAATCGGGTCTCTGTTTACCCTACCACAGAAGTTTAATAGTGCATTTTACTCGCCATTTCTTGCGCTTTGAGATGCCGCTTAGCCCAATGCGCTGTCTGAAATAGGAGCGACGTAAATTGAACAAATGTGATAGAATTTCGCTGAATTCTTATATTAACCTTAATGTAAAATGATCTAATCGGGTCTCTGTTTGCCTTACCCTAGAAGTTTAATAGTGCATTTTACTCCCCATTTCATGCGCTTTGAGATGCCGCTTAGCCCAATACGCATCTGAAATAGGAGCGACGTAAATTGAACAAATATGATAGAATTACGCTGAATTCTTATATTAACCGTAATATAAAATGATCTAATCGGGTCTCTGTTTGCCTTACCCTAGAAGTTTAATAGTGCATTTTACTCGCCATTTCATGCGCTTTGAGATGCCGCTTAGCCCAATACGCTATCTGAAATAGGAGCGATGTAAATTGAACAAATGTGATAGAATTTCCCTGAAATCTTATATTAACCAAAATATAAAATGATCTAATCGGGTCTCTGATCGCCCTATCATAGAAGTTTAATAGTGCATTTTACTCGCCAGTCCACCCGCTTTAAGATTCCGCCTAGCCCAGTACGCTATCTGAAATAGGAGCGACGCAAATTGAACAAATGTGATAGATTTTGCAGAATTCTTAAATTAACCATAATATAAAATTATCTAATCGGGTCTCTGTTTGCCCTACCCTTGAAGTTTAATAGTGCACATTGCTCGCCATTTCATGCGGTTTGAGATGGCGCTTAGCCCAATACGCTATCTGAAATAGGAGCGACGTAGATTGAACAAATGCGATAGAATTTCCCTGAATTCTTATTATAACCTTAATGTAACATGATCTAATCGGATCTTTGTTCGCCCTACCCTAGAAGTTTAGCAGTGCATTTTACTCGCCATTTCATGCGCTTTGAGATGCCGCTTAGCCCAATACGATATCTGCAATAGGAGCGACGTAAATTGAACAAATGTGACAGAATTTCGCTGAATTCTTATATTAACCAAAATATAAAATGATCTAATCGGGTCTCTGATTGCCCTATCATAGAAGTTTAATAGTGCATTTTACTCGCCATTTCACGCGCTTTAAGATGCCGCCCAGCCCAGTACGCTATCTGAAATAGGAGCGACGTAAATTGAACAAATGTGATAGATTTTGCAGAATTCTTAAATTAACCATAATATAAAATGATGTAGTCGGGTCTCTGTTCGCCCTACCCACGAAGTTTAATAGTGCATTTCTCTCGTCATTTCATGCGCTTTGAGATGCCGCTTAGCCCAATACGCTATCTGAAATACGAGCGACGTAAATTGAACAAATGTGACAGAATCTCCCTGAAATCTTATATTAACCAAAATATAAAATGATCTAATCGGGTCTCTGATCGCCCTATCATAGAAGTTTAATAGTGCATTTTACTCGCCAGTCCACCCGCTTTAATATTCCGCCTAGCCCAGTACGCTATCTGAAATAGGAGCGACGCAAATTTAACAAATGTGATAGATTTTGCAGAATTCTTAAATTAACCATAATATAAAATTATCTAATCGGGTCTCTGTTTGCCCTACCCTAGAAGTTTAATAGTGCACATTGCTCGCCATTTCATGCGGTTTAAGATGGCGCTTAGCCCAATACGCTATCTGAAATAGGAGCGACGTAAATTGAACAAATGCGATAGAATTTCCCTGAATTCTTATTATAACCTTAATGTAACGTGATCTAATCGGATCTTTGTTCGCCCTACCCTAGAAGTTTAGCAGTGCATTTTACTCGCCATTTCATGCGCTTTGAGATGCCGCTTAGCCCAATACGCAATCTGAAATAGGAGCGACGTAAATTGAACAAATGTGATAGAATTTCGCTGAATTCTTTTATTAACCATAATGTAAAATGATCTAATCGGGTCTCTGTTCGCCCTAGCCTAGAACTTTAATAGCGCATTTTATTCGCCATTTCATACGATTTGAGATGCCGCTTAGCCCAATACGCTATCTGAAATAGGAGCGACGTAAATTGAACAGATGTGATAGAATTTCGCTGAATACTTATATTAACCAAAATATAAAATGATCTAATCGGGTCTCTGAATGCCCCACCATAGAAGTTTAGTAGTGCATTTTACTCGCCATTCCACGCTCTTTGAGATGCCGCCTAGCCCAGTACACTATCTGAAATAGGAGCGACGTAAATTGACCAAATGTGATAGAATTTCGCTGAATTCTTATATTAACCAAAGTATAAAATGAACTAATCTGGTCTCTGATTGCCCTATCATTGAAGGTTAATAGTGCATTTTACTCGCCATTCCACGCGCTTTAAGATGCCTCATAGCCCAGTACGCTACCTGAAATAGGAACGACGTAAATTCAACAAATGTAATAGAATTTCCCTGAATTTTTAAATTAACCATAATATAAAAGGATCTAATCGGTTCTCTGTTTGCCCTACCCTAGAAGCATAATAGTGCATTTTACTCGTCATTTCATGCGCTTTGAGATGCCGCTTAGTCCAATACGCTATCTGAAATCGGAGCGATGTAAATTGAACAAATGTGATAGAATTTCGGTGAATTCTTTTATTAACCATAATGTAAAATGATCTAATCAGGTCTCTGTTCGCCCTTGCCTAGAAGTTGAATAGTGCATCTTATTCGCCATTTCATGCGCTTTGTGATGCCGCTTAGCCCAATACGCTATCTGAAATAGGAGCGACGTAAATTGAACAAATGTGATAGAATATCCCTGAATTCTTATAGTAACCTTAATGTGAAATGATCTAATCGGGTCTCTATTCGCCCTACGCTAGAAGTTTCATAGTGCATTCCACTCGTCATTTCATGCGCTTCTTGATGCCGCTTAGCCCAATACGCTATCTGAAATAGGAGCGACGTAAATTGAACAAATGTGATAGAATTTCGCTGAATTCTTAAATTAACCATAATATAAAATGATCTAATGGGGTCTCTGTTTGCCCTATCCTAGAAGTTTAATAGTGCATTTTACTCGCCATTTCTTGCGCTTTGAGATGCCGCTTAGCCCAATGCGCTATCTGAAATAGGAGCGACGTAAATTGAACAAATGCGATAGAATTTTTCTGAATTCCTAAATAAACCATAATATGTAATGATCTAATGGGGTCTCTGTTTGTCCTACCCTAGAAGTTTAATAGTGCATTTTACTCGCCATTTCTTGCGCTTTGAGATGGCGCTTAGCCCAATTCGCTATCTGAAATAGGAGCGACGTAAATTGAACAAACGTGATAGAATTTCGCTGAATTCTTATATTAAACAAAATATGAAATAATCTAATCGGGTCTCTGATTGCCCTATCATAGAAGTTTAATAGTGCATTTTACTCGGCATTCCACGCGCGTTAAGATGCCGCATAGCCCAGTACGCTATCTGAAACAGGAGCGACGTAAGTTGAACAAATGTGATAGAATTACGCTGAATTCTTATATTAACCGTAATATAATTTATCTAATCGGGTCTCTGTTTGCCCTACCCTAGAACTTTAATAGTGCATTTTACTGGTCATTTCATGCGCTTTGAGATGCCGCTTAGCCCAATACGCTTTCTGAAATAGGAGCGACGTAAGTTGAACAAATGTGATAGAATTACGCCGCATTCTTATATTAACCGTAATATAAAATGATCTAATCGGGTCTCTGTATGCCTTATCCTAGAAGTTGAATAGTGCATTTTACTCGCTATTTCATGCGCTTTGAAATGCCGCTTAGCCCAATACGCTATCTGAATTAGGAGCGACGTAAATTGAACAAGTGTGATAGAATTTCGCTGTATTCTTGAATTAACCATAATATAAAATGATCTAATCGGGTCTCTGTTTGCCCTACCCTAGAAGTTTAATAGTGCATTTTACTCACCATTTCATGCGCTTTGAGATGCCGCTTAGCCCAATACGCTATCTGAAATAGGAGCGACGTAGGTTGAACAAATGTGATAGAATTTCGCTGAATTCTTTAATTAACCATAATGTAAAATGAACTGATCGGGTCTCTGTTCGCCCTAACCTAGAAGTTTAATAGTGCATTTTAGTCGCCATTTCATGCGCTTTGAGATGCCGGTTAGCCCAATACGCTATCTGAAATAGGAGCGACGTAAATTGAACAAATGTGATAGAATTTCCCTGAAATCTTATATTAAACAAAATATAAAATGATCTAATCGGGTCTCTGATCCTCCGATCATAGAAGTTTAGTAGTGCATTTTACTCGCCATTCCACGCGCTTTAAGATGCCGCCTAGCCCAGTACGCTATCTGAAATAGGAACGACGTAAATTTAACAAATGTGATGGAATTTCCCTGAAATCTTATATTAAACAAAATATAAAATGGTCTAATCGGGTCTCTGATTGCCCTATCATAGAAGTTTTGTAGTGCATTTTGTTCGCCCTTCCACGCGCTTTATGATGCCGCCTAGCCCAGTACGCTATCTGAAATAGGAGCGACGTAGGTTGAACAAATGTGATAGAATAACGCTGTATTCTTATATTAACCGTAATATAAAATGATCTAATCGGGTCTCTGTTTGCTTTACCCTAGAAGTTTAATAGTGCATTTTACTCGTCATTTCATGCGCTTTGAGATTCCGCTTAGCCCAATACGCTATCTGAAATAGGAGCGACGTAAATTGAACAAATGTGATAGAATTTCGCTGAATTCTTAAATTAACTATAATATAAAATGATCTAATCGGGTCACTGATTGCCCTATCATAGAAGATTAATAGTGCATTTTACTCGCCACTCCACGCGCTTTAGGATGCCGCCTAGCCCAGTACGCTATCCGAAATAGGAGCGACGTAAATTGAACAAATGTGATAGAATCTTGCTGAATTCTTAAATTAGCCATAATATAAAATGATCTAATCGGGTCTCTGTTTGCCCTACCCAAGAAGTTTAACAGTGCATGTTACTCGTCATTTCATGCGCTTTGAGATGCCGCTTTGCCCAATACGCTATCTGAAATGGGAGCGACGTAAATTGAACGAATGTGATAGAATTTCGCTGAATTCTTAAAGTAACCATAATATAAAATGATCTAATCGGGTCTCTGTTTGCCCTACTCTAGAACTTTAATAGTGCATTTTACTCGTCATTTCATGCGCTTTGAGATGCCGCTTAGCCCAATACGCTTTCTGAAATAGGAGCGACGTAAGTTGAACAAATGTGATAGAATTACGCCGCATTCTTATATTAACCGTAATATAAAATGATCTAATCGGGTCTCTGTTTGCCTTATCCGAGAAGTTGAATAGTGCATTTTACTCGCCATTTCATGCGCTTTGAGATGCCGCTTAGCCCAATACGCTATCTGAAATATGAGCGACGTAAATTGAACAAATGTGATAGAATTTCGCTGAATTCTTATATTAACCAAAATATAAAATGATCTAATCGGGTCTCTGATTGCCCTATCATAGAAGATTAATAGTGCATTTTACTCGCCACTCCACGCGCTTTAGGATGCCGCCTAGCCAAATACGCTGTCTGAAATAGGAGCGACGTAAATTGAAAAAATGTGATAGATTCTCCGTGAATTCTTATATTAACCTTAATGTAAAATGATCTAATCGGGTCTCTGTTCGCCCTACCATAGAAGTCTAATAGTGCATTTCACTCGCCATTTCATGCGCCTTGAGATGCCGCTTAGCCCAATACGCTATCTGAAATAGCAGCGACGTAAGTTGAACAAATGTGATAGAATTTCGCTGAATTCTTTTATTAACCATAATGTAAAATGATCTGATCGGGTCTCTGTTCGCCCTAGCCTAGAAGTTTAATAGTGAATTTTATTCGACACTTCATGTGCTTTGAGATTCCGCTTAGCCGAATACGCTATTTGAAATAGGAGCGACGTAAATTGAACAAATGTGATAAAATTTCCCTGAAATCTTATATTAAACAAAATATAAACTGATCTAATCGGGTCTCTGATCCTCCGATCATAGAAGTTTAGTAGTGCTTTTTACTCGCCATTCCACGCGCTTTAAGATGCCGCCTATCCCAGTACGCTATCCGAAATAGGAGCGACGTAAATTGAACAAATGTGATAGAATCTTGCTGAATTCTTAAATTAGCCATAATATAAAATGATCTAATCGGGTCTCTGTTTGCCCTACCCAAGAAGTTTAACAGTGCATTTTACTCGTCATTTCATGCGCTTTGAGATGCCGCTTTGCCCAATACGCTATCTGAAATAGGAGCGACGTAAATTGAACGAATGTGATAGAATTTCGCTGAATTCTTAAAGTAACCATAATATAAAATGATCTAATCGGGTCTCTGTTTGCCCTACCCTAGAACTTTAATAGTGCATTTTACTCGTCATTTCATGCGCTTTGAGATGCCGCTTAGCCCAATACGCTTTCTGAAATAGGAGCGACGTAAGTTGAACAAATGTGATAGAATTACTCCGCATTCTTATATTAACCGTAATATAAAATGATCTAATCGGGTCTCTGTTTGCCTTATCCTAGAAGTTGAATAGTGCATTTTACTCGCTATTTCATGCGCTTTGAAATGCCGCTTAGCCCAATACGCTATCTGAATTAGGAGCGACGTAAATTGAACAAGTGTGATAGAATTTCGCTGTATTCTTAAATTAACCATAATATAAAATGATCAAATCGGGTCTCTGTTTGCCCTACCCTAGAAGTTTAATAGTGCATTTTACTCACCATTTCATGCGCTTTGAGATGCCGCTTAGCCCAATACGCTATCTGAAATAGGAGCGACGTAGGTTGAACAAATGTGATAGAATTTCGCTGAATTCTTTAATTAACCATAATGTAAAATGATCTGATCGGGTCTCTGTTCGCCCTAACCTAGAAGTTTAATAGTGCATTTTAGTCGCCATTTCATGCGCTTTGAGATGCCGGTTAGCCCAATACGCTATCTGAAATAGGAGCCACGTAAATTGAACAAATGTGTTAGAATTTCCCTGAAATCTTATATTAAACAAAATATAAAATGATCTAATCGGGTCTCTGATTGCCCTATCATAGAAGATTAGTAGTGCATTTTACTCGCCATTCTACGCGCTTTAAGATGCCGCCTAGCCCAGTACGCTATCTGAAGTAGGAGCGACGTAACTTGAACAAATGTGATACAATTACGCTGCATTCTTATATTAACCGTAATATAAAGTGATCTAATCGGGTCCCTGTTTGCCTTATCCTAGAAGTTTATTAGCGCATTTTACTCGCCATTTCATGCGCTTTGAGCGGCCGCTTAGACCAATACGCTATCTGAAATAGGAGCGACGTAAATTGAACAAATGTGATAGATTTTCGCTGAATTCTTAAATTAACCATAATATAAAATGATATAATCGGGTCTCTGTTTGCCCTACCCTAGAAGTTTAATAGTGCATTTTACTCGCCATTTCATGCGCTTTGAGATGCCGCTTAGCCCAATACGCTATCTGAAATATGAGCGACGTAAATTGAACAAATGTGATAGAATTTCGCTGAATTCTTATATTAACCAAAATATAAAATGATCTAATCGAGTCTCTGATCCTCCGATCATAGAAGTTTAGTAGTGCATTTTACTCGCCATTCCACGCGCTTTAAGATGCCGCCTAGCCCAGTGCGCTATCTAAAATAGGAGCTACGTAAGTTGAACAAATGTGATAGAATTACGCTGAATTCTTATATTAACCGTAATATAAAATGATCTCATCGGGTCTCTGGTTGCCTTATCCTGGAAGTTTAATAGCGCATTTTATTCGCCATTTCATGCGCTTTGAGATGCCGCTTAGCCCAATACGCTATCTGAAATAGGAGCGACGTAAATTGAACAAATGTGATAGAATTTCCCTGAAATCTTATATTAAACAAAATATAAAATGATCTAATCGGGTCTCTGATTGCCCTATGATAGTAGTTTAGTAGTGCATTTTACTCGCCATTCCACGCGCTTTAAGAGGCCGCCTAGCCCTGTACGCTATCTAAAATAGGAGAGACGTAAGTTGAACAAATGTGATAGAATTACGCTGCATTCTTATATTAACCGTAATATAAAATGATCTAATCGGGTCTCTGTTTGCCTTATCCTAGAAGTTTAGTATTGCATTTTACTCGCCATTTCATGCGCTTTGAGATGCCGCTTAGCCCAATACGCTATCTGAAATAGGAGCGACGTAAATTGAACAAATGTGATAGAGTTTCGCTGAATTCTTATATTAACCAAAATATAAAATGATCTAATCGGGTCTCTGATTGCCCTATCATAGAAGATTAATAGTGCATTTTACTCGCCACTCCACGCGCTTTAGGATGCCGCCTAGCCCAGTACGATATCCGAAATAGGAGCGACGTAAATTGAACAAATGTGATAGAATTTTGCTGAATTCTTAAATTAACCATAATATAAAATTATCTAATCGGGTCTCTGTTTGCCCTACCCTAGAACTTTAATAGTGCATTTTACTCGTCATTTCATGCGCTTTGAGATGCCGCTTAGCCCAATACGCTATCTGCAATAGGAGCGACGTAAGTTGAACAAATGTGATAGAATTACGCCGCATTCTTATATTAACCGTAATATAAAATGATCTAATGGGGTCTCCGTTTGCTTTATCCTAGAAGTTGAATAGTGCATTTTACTCGCCATTTCATGCACTTTGAGAGGCCGCTTAGCCCAATACGCTATCTGAAATAGAAACGACGTAAATTTAACAAATGTGATAGAATTTCCCTGAATCCTTATATTAAACAAAATATAAAATGGTCTAAACGGGTCTCTGATTGCCCTATCATAGAAGTTTAGTAGTGCATTTTACTCGCCATTTCACGCGCTTTAAGATGCCGCCTAGCCCAGTACGCTATCTGAAATAGGAGCGACGTAAATTGAACAAATGTGATATAATTTCGCAGAATTCTTAAATTAACCATAATATAAAATGATCTAATCGGGTCTCTGTTTGCCCTAACCTAGAAGTATAATAGTGCATTTTATTCGCCATTTCATGCGCTTTGAGATGCCGCTTAGCCGAATACGCTATCTGAAATAGGAGCGACGTAAATTGAACAAATGTGATAGAATTTCCCTGAAATCTTATATTAAACAAAATATAAAATGATCTAATCGGGTCTCTGATTGCCCTATCATAGAAGTTTAGTAGTGCATTTTACTCGCCATTTCACGCGCATTAAGATGCGCCTAGCCCAGTACGGTATCTGAAATAGGAGCGACGTAAGTTGAACAAATGTGATAGAATTACGCCGCATTCTTATATTAACCGTAATATAAAATGATCTAATCGGGTCTCTGTTTGCCTTATCCTAGAAGTTGAATAGTGCATTTTACTCGCTATTTCATGCGCTTTGAAATGCCGCTTAGCCCAATACGCTATCTGAATTAGGAGCGACGTAAATTGAACAAGTGTGATAGAATTTCGCTGTATTCTTAAATTAACCATAATATAAAATGATCTAATCGGGTCTCTGTTTGCCCTACCCTAGAAGTTTAATAGCGCATTTTACTCACCATTTCATGCGCTTTGAGATGCCGCTTAGCCCAATACGCTATCTGAAATAGGAGCGACGTAGGTTGAACAAATGTGATAGAATTTCGCTGAATACTTTAATTAACCATAATGTAAAATGATCTGATCGGGTCTCTGTTCGCCCTAACCTAGAAGTTTAATAGTGCATTTTAGTCGCCATTTCATGCGCTTTGAGATGCCGGTTAGCCCAATACGCTATCTGAAATAGGAGCGACGTAAATTGAACAAATGTGATAGAATTTCCCTGAAATGTTATATTAAACAAAATATAAAATGATCTAATCGGGTCTCTGATTGCCATATCGTAGAAGATTAGTAGTGCATTTTACTCGCCATTCTACGCGCTTTAAGATGCCGCCTAGCCCAGTACGCTATCTGAAGTAGGAGCGACGTAACTTGAACAAATGTGATAGAATTACGCTGCATTCTTATATTAACCGTAATATAATGTGATCTAATCGGGTCCCTGTTTGCCTTACCCTAGAAGTTTATTAGCGCATTTTACTCGGCATTTCATGCGCTTTGAGAGGCCGCTTAGACCAATACGCTATCTGAAATAGGAGCGACGTAAATTGAACAAATGTGATATATTTTCGCTGAATTCTTAAATTAACCATAATATAAAATGATCTAATCGGGTCTCTGTTCGCCCTACACTAGAAGTTTAATAGTGCATTTCACTCGTCATTTCATGCGCTTTGAGATGCCGCTTAGCCCAATACGCTATCTGAAATAGAAGCGAGGTAAGTTGAACAAATATGATAGAATTTCGCTGAATTCTTTTATTAACGATAATGTAAAATGATCTGATCGGGTCTCTGTTCGCCCTAGCCTAGAAGTTTAATAGTGCATTTTATTCGCCATTTCATGCGCTTTGAGATGCCGCCTAGCCGAATACGATATCTGAAATAGGAGCGACGTAAATTGAACAAATGTGATAGAATTTCCCTGAAATCTTATATTAAACAAAATATAAAATGATCTAATCGGGTCTCTGATTGCCCTATGATAGAAGTTTAGTAGTGCATTTTACTCGCCATTCCACGCGCTTTAAGAGGCCGCCTAGCCCTGTACGCTATCTAAAATAGGAGAGACGTAAGTTGAACAAATGTGATAGAATTTCACTGAATTATTATATTAACCAAAATATAAAATGATCTAATCGGGTCTCTGATTGCCCTATCATAGAACATTAATAGTGCATTTTACTCGCCACTCCACGCGCTTTAGGATGCCGCCTAGCCCAGTACGCTATCCGAAATAGGAGCGACGTAAATTGAACAAATGTGATAGAATTTTGCTGGATTCTTAAATTAACCATAATATAAATTGATCTAATCGGGTCTCTGTTTGCCCTACCCTAGAACTTAAATAGTGCATTTTACTCGCCATTTCATGCGCTTTGAGATGCCGCTTAGCCCAATACGCAATCTGAAATAGGAGCGATATAAATTGAACAAATGTGATAGAATTTTGCTGAAGTCTTAAATTAACGGTAATATAAAATGATCTAATCGGGTCTCTGTTCGCCCTAGCCTAGAACTTTAATAGTGCATTTTATTCGCCATGTCATACGCTTTGAGATGCCGCTTAGCCCAATACGCTATCTGAAATAGGAGCGACGTAAATTGAACAAATGTGATAGAATTTCGCAGAATTCTTATATCAACCAAAATATAAAATCATCTAATCGGGTTCTCTGATTGCCCTATCATAGAAGATTAATAGTGCATTTTACTCGCCACTCCACGCGCTTTAGGATGCCGCCTAGCCCAGTACGCTATCCGAAATAGGAGCGACGTAAATTGAACAAATGTGATAGAATCTTGCTGAATTCTTAAATTAACCATAATATAAAATGATCTAATCGGGTCTCTGTTTGCCCTACCCAAGAAGTTTAACAGTGCATTTTACTCGTCATTTCATGCGCTTTGAGATGCCGCTTTGCCCAATACGCTATCTGAAATACGAGCGACGTAAATTGAACGAATGTGATAGAATTTCGCTGAATTTTTAAAGTAACCATAATATAAAATGATCTAATCGGGTCTCTGTTTGCCCTACCCTAGAACTTTAATAGTGCAGTTTACTCGTCATTTCATGCGCTTTGAGATGCAGCTTAGCCCAATACGCTATCTGAAATCGGTGCGACGTAAGTTGAACAAATGTGATAGAATTACGCCGCATTCTTATATTAACCGTAATATAAAATGATCTAATCGGGTCTCTGTTTGCCTTATCCTAGAAGTTGAATCGTGCATTTTAATCGCTATTTCATGCGCTTTGAAATGCCGCTTAGCCCAATACGCTATCTGAATTAGGAGCGACGTAAATTGAACAAATGTGATAGAATTTCGCTGTATTCTTAAATTAACCATAATATAAAATGATCTAATCGGGTCTCTGTTTGCCCTACCCTAGAAGTTTAATAGTGCATTTTACTCGCCATTTCATGCGCTTTGAGATGCCGCACAGCCCAATACGCTTTCTGAAATAGGAGCGACGTAAATTGAACAAATGTGATAGAATTTCCGGGAATTCTTATATTAACCGTAATATAAACTGATCTAATCGGGTCTCTGTTTGCCTTATCCCAGAAGTTTAGTATTGCATTTTACTCGCCATTTCATGCGCTTTGAGATGCCGCTTAGCCCAATACGCTATCTGAAATAGGAACGACGTTAATTGAACAAGTGTGATAGAATTTCGCTGAATTCTTAAATTAACTATAATATAAAATGATCTAATCGGGTCTCTGTTTGCCTTATCCTAGAAGTTGAATAGTGCATTTTAATCGCTATTTCATGCGCTTTGAAATGCCGCTTAGCCCAATACGCTATCTGAATTAGGAGCGACGTAAATTGAACAAATGTGATAGAATTTCGCTGTATTCTTAAATTAACCATAATATAAAATGATCTAATCGGGTCTCTGTTTGCCCTACCCTAGAAGTTTAACAGTGCAGTTTACTCGTCATTTCATGCGCTTTGAGATGCAGCTTAGCCCAATACGCTATCTGAAATAGGTGCGACGTAAGTTGAACAAATGTGATAGAATTACGCCGCATTCTTATATTAACCGTAATATAAAATGATCTAATCGGGTCTCTGTTTGCCTTATCCTAGAAGTTGAATAGTGCATTTTAATCGCTATTTCATGCGCTTTGAAATGCCGCTTAGCCCAATACGCTATCTGAAATAGGAGCGACGTAAATTGAACAAATGTGATAGAATTTCCCTGAAATCTTATATTAAACAAAATATATAATGATCTAATCGGGTCTCTGAACCTCCGATCATAGAAGTTTAGTAGTGCATTTTACTCGCCATTCCACGCGCTTTAAGATGCCGCCTAGCCCAGTACGCTATCTAAAATAGGAGCGACGTAAGTTGAACAAATGTGATAGAATTTTGCTGAATTCTTAAATTAACCATAATATAAAATGATCTAATCGGGTGTCTGTTTGCCCTACCCTAGAACTTTAATAGTGCATTTTGCTCGTCATTTCATGCGCTTTGAGATGCCGCTTAGCCCAATACGCAATCTGAAATAGGAGCGATATAAATTGAACAAATGTGATAGAATTTTGCTGAAGTCTTAAATTAACGGTAATATAAAATGATCTAATCGGGTCTCTGTTCGCCCTAGCCTAGAACTTTAATAGTGCATTTTATTCGCCATATCATACGCTTTGAGAGGCCGCTTAGCCCAATACGCTATCTGAAATAGAAACGACGTAAATTTAACAAATGTGATAGAATTTCCCTGAAATCTTATATTAAACAAAATATAAAATGGTCTAATCGGGTCTGTGATTGCCCTATCATAGAAGTTTAGTAGTGCATTTTTCTCGCCCTTCCACGCGCTTTATGATGCCGCCTAGCCCAGTACGCTATCTGAAATAGGAGCGACGTAAATTGAACAAATGTGATAGAATTTTGCTGAATTCTCAAATTAACCATACTATTACATGATCTAATCGGGTCTCTGTTTGCCCTACCCTAGAAGTTTAATAGTGCATTTTACTCGCCATTTCATGCGCTTTGAGATGCCGCTTAGCCCAATACGCTATCTGAAATAGGAGCGACGTAAATTGAACAAATGTGATAGAGTTTCGCTGAATTCTTATATTAACCAAAATATAAAATGATCTAATCGGGTCTCTGATTGCCCTATCATAGAAGATTAATAGTGCATTTTACTCGCCACTCCACGCGCTTTAGGATGCCGCCTAGCCCAGTACGATATCCGAAATAGGAGCGACGTAAATTGAACAAATGTGATAGAATTTTGCTGAATTCTTAAATTAACCATAATATAAAATTATCTAATCGGGTCTCTGTTTGCCCTACCCTAGAACTTTAATAGTGCATTTTACTCGTCATTTCATGCGCTTTGAGATGCCGCTTAGCCCAAAACGCTATCTGCAATAGGAGCGACGTAAGTTGAACAAATGTGATAGAATTACGCCGCATTCTTATATTAACCGTAATATAAAATGATCTAATGGGGTCTCCGTTTGCTTTATCCTAGAAGTTGAATAGTGCATTTTACTCGCCATTTTATGCACTTTGAGAGGCCGCTTAGCCCAATACGCTATCTGAAATAGAAACGACGTAAATTTAACAAATGTGATAGAATTTCCCTGAAACCTTATATTAAACAAAATATAAAATGGTCTAAACGGGTCTCTGATTGCCCTATCATAGAAGTTTAGTAGTGCATTTTACTCGCCATTTCACGCGCTTTAAGATGCCGCCTAGCCCAGTACGCTATCTGAAATAGGAGCGACGTAAATTGAACAAATGTGGTATAATTTCGCAGAATTCTTAAATTAACCATAATATAAAATGATCTAATCGGGTCTCTGTTTGCCCTAACCTAGAAGTATAATAGTGCATTTTATTCGCCATTTCATGCGCTTTGAGATGCCGCTTAGCCGAATACGCTATCTGAAATAGGAGCGACGTAAATTGAACAAATGTGATAGAATTTCCCTGAAATCTTATATTAAACAAAATATAAAATGATCTAATCGGGTCTCTGATTGCCCTATCATAGAAGTTTAGTAGTGCATTTTACTCGCCATTTCACGCGCATTAAGATGCGCCTAGCCCAGTACGGTATCTGAAATAGGAGCGACGTAAGTTGAACAAATGTGATAGAATTACGCCGCATTCTTATATTAACCGTAATATAAAATGATCTAATCGGGTCTCTGTTTGCCTTATCCTAGAAGTTGAATAGTGCATTTTACTCGCTATTTCATGCGCTTTGAAATGCCGCTTAGCCCAATACGCTATCTGAATTAGGAGCGACGTAAATTGAACAAGTGTGATAGAATTTCGCTGTATTCTTAAATTAACCATAATATAAAATGATCTAATCGGGTCTCTGTTTGCCCTACCCTAGAAGTTTAATAGTGCATTTTACTCACCATTTCATGCGCTTTGAGATGCCGCTTAGCCCAATACGCTATCTGAAATAGGAGCGACGTAGGTTGAACAAATGTGATAGAATTTCGCTGAATACTTTAATTAACCATAATGTAAAATGATCTGATCGGGTCTCTGTTCGCCCTAACCTAGAAGTTTAATAGTGCATTTTAGTCGCCATTTCATGCGCTTTGAGATGCCGGTTAGCCCAATACGCTATCTGAAATAGGAGCGACGTAAATTGAACAAATGTGATAGAATTTCCCTGAAATGTTATATTAAACAAAATATAAAATGATCTAATCGGGTCTCTGATTGCCATATCGTAGAAGATTAGTAGTGCATTTTACTCGCCATTCTACGCGCTTTAAGATGCCGCCTAGCCCAGTACGCTATCTGAAGTAGGAGCGACGTAACTTGAACAAATGTGATAGAATTACGCTGCATTCTTATATTAACCGTAATATAATGTGATCTAATCGGGTCCCTGTTTGCCTTACCCTAGAAGTTTATTAGCGCATTTTACTCGGCATTTCATGCGCTTTGAGAGGCCGCTTAGACCAATACGCTATCTGAAATAGGAGCGACGTAAATTGAACAAATGTGATATATTTTCGCTGAATTCTTAAATTAACCATAATATAAAATGATCTAATCGGGTCTCTGTTCGCCCTACACTAGAAGTTTAATAGTGCATTTCACTCGTCATTTCATGCGCTTTGAGATGCCGCTTAGCCCAATACGCTATCTGAAATAGAAGCGAGGTAAGTTGAACAAATATGATAGAATTTCGCTGAATTCTTTTATTAACGATAATGTAAAATGATCTGATCGGGTCTCTGTTCGCCCTAGCCTAGAAGTTTAATAGTGCATTTTATTCGCCATTTCATGCGCTTTGAGATGCCGCCTAGCCGAATACGATATCTGAAATAGGAGCGACGTAAATTGAACAAATGTCATAGAATTTCCCTGAAATCTTATATTAAACAAAATATAAAATGATCTAATCGGGTCTCTGATTGCCCTATGATAGAAGTTTAGTAGTGCATTTTACTCGCCATTCCACGCGCTTTAAGAGGCCGCCTAGCCCTGTACGCTATCTAAAATAGGAGAGACGTAAGTTGAACAAATGTGATAGAATTTCGCTGAATTATTATATTAACCAAAATATAAAATGATCTAATCGGGTCTCTGATTGCCCTATCATAGAACATTAATAGTGCATTTTACTCGCCACTCCACGCGCTTTAGGATGCCGCCTAGCCCAGTACGCTATCCGAAATAGGAGCGACGTAAATTGAACAAATGTGATAGAATTTTGCTGGATTCTTAAATTAACCATAATATAAATTGATCTAATCGGGTCTCTGTTTGCCCTACCCTAGAACTTAAATAGTGCATTTTACTCGCCATTTCATGCGCTTTGAGATGCCGCTTAGCCCAATACGCAATCTGAAATAGGAGCGATATAAATTGAACAAATGTGATAGAATTTTGCTGAAGTCTTAAATTAACGGTAATATAAAATGATCTAATCGGGTCTCTGTTCGCCCTAGCCTAGAACTTTAATAGTGCATTTTATTCGCCATGTCATACGCTTTGAGATGCCGCTTAGCCCAATACGCTATCTGAAATAGGAGCGACGTAAATTGAACAAATGTGATAGAATTTCGCAGAATTCTTATATCAACCAAAATATAAAATCATCTAATCGGGTTCTCTGATTGCCCTATCATAGAAGATTAATAGTGCATTTTACTCGCCACTCCACGCGCTTTAGGATGCCGCCTAGCCCAGTACGCTATCCGAAATAGGAGCGACGTAAATTGAACAAATGTGATAGAATCTTGCTGAATTCTTAAATTAACCATAATATAAAATGATCTAATCGGGTCTCTGTTTGCCCTACCCAAGAAGTTTAACAGTGCATTTTACTCGTCATTTCATGCGCTTTGAGATGCCGCTTTGCCCAATACGCTATCTGAAATACGAGCGACGTAAATTGAACGAATGTGATAGAATTTCGCTGAATTTTTAAAGTAACCATAATATAAAATGATCTAATCGGGTCTCTGTTTGCCCTACCCTAGAACTTTAATAGTGCAGTTTACTCGTCATTTCATGCGCTTTGAGATACAGCTTAGCCCAATACGCTATCTGAAATAGGTGCGACGTAAGTTGAACAAATGTGATAGAATTACGCCGCATTCTTATATTAACCGTAATATAAAATGATCTAATCGGGTCTCTGTTTGCCTTATCCTAGAAGTTGAATCGTGCATTTTACTCGCCATTTCATGCGCTTTGAGATGCCGCTTAGCACTATACGCTATCTGAAATATGAGCGACGTAAATTGAACAAATGTGATAGAATTTCGCTGAATTCTTATATTAACCTTAATGTAAAATGATCTAATCGGGTCTCTGTTCGCCCTACCCTTGAAGTTTAATAGTGCGTTTCACTCGCTATTCCACGCGCTTTAAGATGCCGGCTAGCCCAGTAGCCTATCTGAAATAGGAGTGACGTAAATTGAACAAATGTGATAGAATTACTCTTAACTCTTATATTAACCGTAATATAAAATGATCTAATCGGGTCTCTCTTTCCCTTACCCTAGAAGTTTAATAGTGCACTTCACTCGTCATTTCATGCGCTTTGAGATGCAGCTTAGCCCAATACGCTATCTGAAATAGGTGCGACGTAAATTGAACAAATGTGATAGAATTTTGCTGAATTCTTAAATTAACCATAATATAAAATGATCTAATCGGGTGTCTGTTTGCCCTACCCTAGAAGTTTAATAGTGCATTTTACTCGCCATTTCATGCGCTTTGAGATGCCGCCTAGCCCAGTACGCTATCCGAAATAGGAGCGACGTAAATTGAACAAATGTGATAGAATTTTGCTGAATTCTTAAATTAACCATAATATAAAATGATCTAATCGGGTGTCTGTTTGCCCTACCCTAGAACTTTAATAGTGCATTTTACTCGTCATTTCATGCGCTTTGAGATGCCGCTTAGCCCAATACGCAATCTGAAATAGGAGCGATATAAATTGAACAAATGTGATAGAATTTTGCTGAAGTCTTAAATTAACGGTAATATAAAATGATCTAATCGGGTCTCTGTTCGCCCTAGCCTAGAACTTTAATAGTGCATTTTATTCGCCATATCATACGCTTTGAGAGGCCGCTTAGCCCAATACGCTATCTGAAATAGAAACGACGTAAATTTAACAAATGTGATAGAATTTCCCTGAAATCTTATATTAAACAAAATATAAAATGGTCTAATCGGGTCTCTGATTGCCCTATCATAGAACTTTAATAGTGCATTTTACTCGCCATTTCATGCGCTTTGAGATGCCGCTTGGCCCAATACGCTATCTGAAATAGGAGGGACGTCAGATGAACAAATGTGATAGAATTTCGCTGAATTCTTTTATTAACCATAATGTAAAATGATCTAATCGGGTCTCTGTTCGCCCTAGCCTAGAAGTTTAATAGTGGATTTTACTCGCCATTCCACGCGCTTTAAGATGCCGCCTAGCCCAGTACGCTATCTGAAATAGGAGCGACCTAAATTGAACGAATGTGATAGAATTTTGCTGAATTCTTTTATTAACCATAATGTAAAATGATCTGATCGGGTCTCTGTTCGCCCTAGCCTAGAAGTTTAATAGTGAATTTTATTCGCCACTTCATGCGCTTTGAGATGCCGCTTAGCCGAATACGCTATCTGAAATAGGAGCGACGTAAATTGAACAAATGTGATACAATTTCCCTGAAATCTTATATTAAACAAAATATAAAATTATCTAGTCGGGTCTCTGATTGCCTTGTCATAGAAGTTTAGAAGTGCATTTTACTCGCCATTCCACGCGCTTTAAGGTGCCGCATAGCGCAGTACGCTATCTGAAATAGGAGCGACGTAAGTTGAACAAATGTGATAGAATTTCGCTGAATTCCTTTATTAACCATAATGTAAAATGATCTACTCGGGTCTCTGTTCGTCCTAGCCTACAAGTTTAATAGTGCATTTTATTCGCCATTTGATGCGCTTTGAGATGCCGCTTAGCCCAATACGCTATCTGAAATATGAGTGACGTAAATTGAACAAATGTGATAGAATTTCGCTGAATTCTCATATTAACATTAATGTAATATGAACTAATCGAGTCTCTGTTCGCCCTACCCTAGAAGTTTAATAGTGCATTTCACTCGTCATTTCATGCGCTTTGAGATGCCGCTTAGCCCAATACGCTATCTGAAATAGGGGCGACGTAAATTGAACAAATGTGATAGAATTTCGCTGAATTCTTTTATTAACCATAATGTAAAATGATCTACTCGGGTCTCTGTTCGCCCTAGCCTACAAGTTTAATAGTGAATTTTACTCTCCATTCCACGCGCTTTAAGATGCGCCTAGCTCAGTATGCTATCTGAAATAGGAACGACGTAAAGTGAACAAATGTGATAGAATTTTGCTGAATTCTTAAATTAACCATAACATAAAATGATCTAATCTGGTCTCTGTTTGCCCTACCCTAGATGTTTAATAGTGCATTTTACTCGCCATTCCACGCGCTATAAGATGCCGCCTATCCCAGTACGCTATCTGAAATATGAGCGACGTAAATTGAACAAATGTGATAGAATTTCGCTGAATTCTTTTATTAACCATAATGTAAAATGATCTAATCGGGTCTCTGTTCGCCCTAGCCTAGAAGTTTAATAGTGGATTTTACTCGCCATTCCACGCGCTTTAAGATGCCGCCTACCCCAGTACGCTATCTGAAATAGGAGCGACCTAAATTGAACGAATGTGATAGAATTTTGCTGAATTCTTTTATTAACCATAATGTAAAATGATCTGATCGGGTCTCTGTTCGCCCTAGCCTAGAAGTTTAATAGTGAATTTTATTCGCCAATTCATGCGCTTTGAGATGCCGCTTAGCCGAATACGCTATCTGAAGTAGGAGCGACGTAAATTGAACGAATGTGATAGAATTTCGCTGAATTCTTAAATTAACCATAATATAAAATGATCTAATCGGGTCTCTGTTTGCACTACCCTAGAACTTTAATAGTGCATTTTACTCGTCATTCCATGCGCTTTGAGATGCCACGTAGCCCAATACGCTATCTGAAATAGGAGCGACGTAAATTGAAAAAATGTGATAGAATTTCCCTGAAATCTTATATTAAACAAAATATAAAATGATCTAATCGCGTCTCTGATTGCCCTATCATAGAAGTTTAGTAGTGCATTTTACTCGCCATTCCACGCGCTTTAAGATGCCGCCTAGCCCAGTATGCTATCTGAAATAGGAGCGACGTAAGTTGAACAAATGTGATGGAATTACACTGAATTCTTATATTAACCGTAATATAAAATGATCTAATCGGGTCTCTGTTTGGCTTATCCTAGAAGGTTAATAGTGCATTTTACTCGCCATTCCACGCGCTTTAAGATGCCGCCTAGGCCAGTACGCTATCTAAAATAGGAGCGACGTAAGTTGAACAAATGTGATAGAATTTTGCTGAATTCTTAAATTAACCATAATATAAAATGATCTAATCGGGTCTCCGTTTGCCCTACCCTAGAACTATAATAGTGCATTTTACTCGTCATTTCATGCGCTTTGAGATGCCGCTTAGCCCAATACGCTATCTGAAATAGGAGCGATATAAATTGAACAAATGTGATAGAATTTTGCTGAATTCTTAAATTAACGGTAATATAAAATGATCTAATCGGGTCTCTGTTCGCCCTAGCCTAGAACTTTAATAGTGCATTTTATTCGCCATTTCATACGCTTTGAGATGCCGCTTAGCCCAATACGCTATCTGAAATAGGAACGACGTAAATTTAACAGATGTGATAGTATTTCCCTGAAACCTTATATTAAACAAAATATAAAATGGTCTAATCGGGTCTCTGATTGCCCTATCATAGAAGTTTAGTAGTGCATTTTGCTCGCCCTCCCACGCGCTTTATGATGCCGCCTAGCGCAGTACGCTATCTGAAATAGGAGCGACGTAAATTGAACAAATGTGATAGAATTTTGCTGAATTCTTAAATTAACCATACTATTAGATGATCTAATCGGGTCTCTGTTTGCCCTACCCTAGAAGTTTAATAGTGCATTTTACTCGCCATTTCATGCGCTTTGAGATGCCGCTTAGCCCAATACGCTATCTGAAATAGGAGGGACGTCAGATGAACAAATGTGATAGAATTTCGCTGAATTCTTTTATTAACCATAATGTAAAATGATCTAATCGGGTCTCTGTTCGCCCTAGCCTAGAAGTTTAATAGTGGATTTTACTCGCCATTCCACGCGCTTTAAGATGCCGCCTATCCCAGTACGCTATCTGAAATAGGAGCGACCTAAATTGAACGAATGTGATAGAATTTTGCTGAATTCTTTTATTAACCATAATGTAAAATGATCTGATCGGGTCTCTGTTCGCCCTAGCCTAGAAGTTTAATAGTGAATTTTATTCGGCACTTCATGCGCTTTGAGATGCCGCTTAGCCGAATACGCTATCTGAAATAGGAGCGACGTAAATTGAACAAATGTGATACAATTTCCCTGAAATCTTATATTAAACAAAATATAAAATTATCTAGTCGGGTCTCTGATTGCCCTATCATAGAAGTTAAATAGTGCATTTTACTCGCCATTTCATGCGCTTTGAAATGCTGCTTAGCCCAATACGCTATCTGAAACAGGAGCGACGTAAATTGAACAAATGTGATAGAATTTCCCTGAAATCTTATATTGAACAAAATATAAAATGAGATAATCGGGTCTCTGATTGCCCTATCATAGAAGTTTAGTAGTGCATTTTACTAGCCAGTCCACGCGCTTTAAGATGCCGCCTAGCCCAGTACGCTATCAGAAATAGGAGCGACGTAAGTTGAACAAATGTGATAGAATTACGCTGAATTCTTATATTAACCGTAATATAAAATGATCTAATCGGGTCTCTGTTTGCATTACCCTAGAAGTATAATAGCGCATTTTACTTGCCATTTCATGCGCATAGAGATGCCGCTTAGCCCAATACGCTATCTGGAATAGCAGTGACGTAAATTGAACAAATGTGATAGAATTTTGCTGAATTCTTTTATTAACCATAATGGAAAATGATCTAATCGGGTATCTGTTCGCCCTAGCCGAGAGGTTTAATAGTGCATTTTATTCGCCATTTCATGCGCTTTGAGATGCCGCTTGGCCCAATACGCTATCTGAAATAGGAGCGATGTAAATTGAACAAATGTGATAGTATTTCGCTGAATTCTTATATTAAACAGAATATAAAATGATCTAATCGGGTCTCTGATTGCCCTATCATAGAAGTTTAGTAGTGCATTTTACTAGCCAGTCCACGCGCTTTAAGATGCCGCCTAGCCCAGTACGCTATCTGAAATAGGAGCAACGTAAATTGAACAAATGTGACAGAATTCTGCTGAATTCTTAAATTAACCATAATATAAAATGATCTAATCGGTCTCTGTTTGCCATACCCTAGAAGTTTAATAGTGCATTTTACTCGGCATTTCCTGCGCTTTGAGATGCTGCTTAGCCCAATACGCTATCAGAAATAGGAGCGACGTAAATTGAACAAATGTGATAGAATTTCGCTGCATTCATATATTAACCAAAATGTAAAATGATCTAATCGGGTCCCTGATTGCCCTATCATAGAAGTTTAATAGTGCATTTTACTCGCTATTCCACCAGCTTTAAGATGCCGGCTAGCCCAGTAGGCTATCTGAAATAGGAGTGACGTAAATTGAATAAATGTGATATAATTACGCTTAATTCTCATATTAATCGTAATATAAAATGATCTAATCGGGTCTCTCTTTCCCTTACCCTAGAAGTTTAATAGTGCACTTCACTCGACATTTGATGCGCTTTGAGATGCCGCTTAGCCCAATACGCTATCTGAAATAGGAGCGACGTAGGTTGAACAAATGTGATAGAATTACGCTGTATTCTTATATTAACCGTAATATAAAATGATCTAATCGGGTCTCTGTTTGCTTTACCCTAGAAGTTTAATAGTGCATCTTACTCGTCATTTCATGCGCTTTGAGATTCCGCTTAGCCCAATACGCTATCTGAAATAGGAGCGACGTAAATTGAACAAATGTGATAGAATTTCGCTGAATTCATGTATTAACCAAAATATAAAATGATCTAATCTGGTCTCTGATTGCCCTATCATAAAAGTATAATAGTGCATTTCACTCACCATTTCATGCGCTTTAAGATGCCGCTTAGCCCAGTACGCTATCTGAAATAGGAGCGACGTTAATTAAACATATGTGATAGAATTTCAATGAATTCTTATATTAACCTTAATGTGAAATGATCTAGTCGGGTCTCTGTTTGCCCTAGCCTAGAAGATTAATAGTGCATTTTATTCGACATTTCATGCGCTTTGAGATGCCGCGTAGCCCAATACGCTATCTGAAATAGGAGCGACGTAAATTGAACAAATGTGATAGAATTTCCCTGAAATCTTATATTAAACAAAATATAAAATGATCTAATCGGGTCTCAGATTGCCCTATCATAGAAGTTTAGTACTGCATTTTACTCGCCATTCCACGCGCTTTAAGTTGCCGCCTAGTCCAGTACGCTATCTCAAGCAGGAGCGGCGTAAGTTGAACAAATGTGATAGAATTACGCTGAATTCTTATATTATCCGTAATATAAAATGATCTAATCGGGTCTCTGTTTGCTTTACCCTAGAAGTTTAATAGTGCATTTTACTCGTCATTCACGCGCTTTAAGATGCCGCCCAGCCCAGTACGCTATCTGAAATAGGAGCAACGTAAATTGAACAAATGTGACAGAATTTTGCTGAATCCTTAAATTAACCATAATATAAAATGAGCTACTCGGGTCTCTGTTTGCCCTACCCTAGAAGTTTAATAGTGCATTTCACTCGTAATTTCATGCGCTTTGAGATGCCGCTTAGCCCAATACGCTATCTGAAATAGGAGCGACGTAAATTGAACAATGTGATAGAATTTCCCTGAATTCTTATATTAACCTTAATGTAAAATGATCTAATCGGGTCTCTGTTCGCCCTGCCCTAGAAGTTTAATAGTGCATTTCACTCATTATTTCATGCGCTTTGAGATTCCGCTTAGCCCAATACGCTATCTGAAACAGGAGCGACGTAAATTGAACAAATGTGATAGAATCTCCCTGAATTCTTATATTAACCTTAATGTAAAATGATCTAATCGGGTATCTGTTCGCCCTGCCCTTGAAGTTTAATAGTGCATTTCACACATGATTTCATGCGCTTTGAGACTCCGCTTAGCCCAATAAGCTATCTGAAATAGGAGCGACGTAAATTGAACAAATGTGATAGAATTTCGCTGAATTCTTGTATTAACCAAAATATAAAATGATCTAATCGAGTCTCTGATTGCCCTATCATAGAAGTTTAATAGTGCATTTCAGTCGCCATTCCACGCGCTTTAAGATGCCGCTTAGTCCAATACGCTATCTGAAATAGGAGCGACGTAAATGGAACAAATGTGATAGAATTTCGCTGAATTCTTGTATTATCCAAAATATAAATTGACCTAATCGGGTCTTTGTTTGCCCTATCATCGAAGTTTAATAGTGCATTTCACTCGTAATTTCATGCGCTTTGATATGCCGCTTAGCCAAATACGCTATCTGATATAGGAGCGACGTATATTGAACGAATGTGATAGAATTTCGCTGAATTCGTATATTAACCAAAATATAAAATGATCTGATCGGGTCTCTGATTGCCCTACCCTAGAAGTTTAATAGTGCATTTTACTCGCCATTCCACGCTCTTTAAGATGCCGCCTAGCCCAGTACGCTATCTGAAATAGGAACGACGTAAATTGAACAAATGTGACAGAATTTTGCAGAATTCTTAAATTAACCATAATATAAAATTATCTAATCAGGACTCTGTTTGCCGTACCCTAGAAGTTTAATAGTGCATTTTACTCGCCATTCCACGCGCTTTAAGATGCCGCCAAGCCCAGTACGCTATCTGAAATAGGAACGACGTAAATTGAAGAAATGTGATAGAATTTTGCAGAATTCTTAAATTAACCATAATATAAAATGAACTAATCGGGTCTCTGTTTGCCCTACCCTACAAGTTTAACAGTGCATTTCACTCGCCATTCCACGCGCTTTAAGATGCCGCCTAGCCCATTACGCTATCTGAAATAGGAACGACGTAAATTGAAGAAATGTGATAGAATTTTGCTGAATTCTTAAATTAACCATAATATAAAATTATCTAATCGGGACTCTGTTTGCCCTACCCTAGAAGTTTAATAGTGCATTTCACTCGCCATTCCACGCGCTTTAAGATGCCGCCTAGCCCATTACGCTATCTGAAATAGGAACGACGTAAATTGAAGAAATGTGATAGAATTTTGCTGAATTCTTAAATTAACCATAATATAAAATGATCTAATCGGGTCTCTGTTTGCCCTACCCTAGAAGTTTAACAGTGCATTCTACTCGCATTTCATGCGCTTTGAGATGCCGCTTAGCCCAATACGCTATCTGCAATAGGAGCGACGTAAATTGAACAAATGTGATAGAATTTTCCTGAATTCTTATATTAACCTTAATCTAAAATGATCTAATCGGGTCTCTGTTCGCCCTACCATAGAAGTCTCATAGTGCATTTCACTCGTCATTTTATGCGCTTTGAGATGCCGCTTAGCCCATGACGCTATCTGAAATAGGAGCGACGTAAATTGAAGAAATGTGATACAATTTCGCTGAATTCTCATATTAACCAAAATATAAAATGATTTAATCAGGTCTCTGATTGCCCTATCATAGAAGATTAATAGTGCATTTTACTCGCCATTCCACGCGCTTTAAGATGCCGCCTAGCCCAGTACGATATCTGAAATAGGAGCGATGTAAATTGAACAAATGTGATAGAATTTCGCTGAAATCTTTTATTAACCGTAATGTAAAATGATTTAATCAGCTCTCTGTTCGCCCTAGCCTAGAAGTTTAATAGTGCATTTTATTCGACATTTCATGCGCTTTGAGATTCCGCTTAGCCCAATACGCTATCTGAAATAGGAGCGACGTAAATTGAACAAATGTGATAGAATTTCCCTGAATTCTTATATTAACCTTAATGTATAATGATCTAGTCGGGTCTCTGTTCGCCCTACCATAGAAGTCTAATAGTGCATTTCACTCGTAATTTGATGCGCTTTGAGATGCCGCTTAGCCCATTACGCTATCTGAATTAGGAGGGACGTAAATTGAATGAATGTGATACAATTTCGCTAAATTCTTATATTAACCAAAATATAAAATGATCTAATGAGGTCTCTGATTGCCCTATCATAGAAGTTTAACAGTGCATTTTACTCGCCATTCCACGCGCTTTAAGATGCCGCCTAGCCCAGTACGCTATCTGAAATAGGAACGACGTAAATTGAACAAATGTGATAGTATTTCGCTGAATTCTTATATTAACCAAAATATAAAATGATCTAATCGGGTCTCTGATTGCCCTATCATAGAAGTTTAATAGTGCATTTCAATCGCCATTCCACGCGCTTTGAGATGCCGCTTAGTCCAATACGCTATCTGAAATAGGAGCGACGTAAATGGAACAAATGTGATAGAATTTCGCTGAATTCTTGTATTAACCAAAATATAAAATGACCTAATCGGGTCTCTGTTTGTCCTATCATCGAAGTTTAATAGTGCATTTCACTCGTAATTTCATGCGCTTTGAGATGCCGCTTAGCCCAATAAGCTATCTGAAATAGGAGCGACGTAAATTGAACAAATGTGATAGAATTTCCCTGAATTCTTATATTAACCAAAATATAAAATGATCTAGTCGGATCTCTGATTGCCTGATCATAGAAGTTTAGTGGAGCATTTTACTCGCCATTCCACGCGCTTTAAGATGCAGCCTAGCCCAGTACGCTATCTGAAATAGGAACGACGTAAATTGAACAAATGTGATAGAATTTCGCCGAATTCTTGTATTAACCAAAATATAAAATGATCTAATCGAGTCTCTGATTGCCCTATCATAGAAGTTTAATAGTGCATTTCAATCGCCATTCCACGCGCTTTAAGATGCCGCTTAGTCCAATACGCTATCTGCAATAGGAGCGACGTAAATTGAACAAATGTGATAGAATTTCCCTGAATTCTTATATCAACCAAAATATAAAATGATCTAGTCGGGTCTCTGATCGCCCTATCATAGAAGTTTAGTGGAGCATCTTACTTGCCATTCCACGCGCTTTAAGATGCCGCCTAGCCCAGTGCGTTATCTGAAATAGGAACGACGTAAATTGCACAAATGTGATAGAATATTGCTGAATTCTTAAATTAACCATACTACAAAATGATCTAATCGGGTCTCTGTTTGCCCTACCCTAGAAGTTTAACAGTGCATTTTACTCGCCATTTCATGCGCTTTGAGATGCCGCTTAGCCCAATACGCTATCTGAAATAGGAGCGACGTATATTGAACGAATGCGATAGAATTTCGCTGAATTCTTATATTAACCAAAATATAAAATGATCTGATCGGGTCTCTGATTGCCCTACCCTAGAAGTTTAATAGTGCATTTTACTCGCCATTCCACGCGCTTTAAGATGCCGCCTAGCCCAGTACGCTATCTGAAATAGGAACGACGTAAATTGAACAAATGTGATAGAATTTTGCAGAATTCTTAAATTAACAATAATATAAAATTATCTAATCAGGACTCTGTTTGCCGTACCCTAGAAGTTTAACAGTGCATTTTACTCGCCATTCCACGCGCTTTAAGATGCCGCCTAGCCCAGTACGCTATCTGAAATAGGAACGACGTAAATTGAAGAAATGTGATAGAATTTTGCAGAATTCTTAAATTAACCATAATATAAAATGATCTAATCGGGTCTCTGTTTGCCCTACCCTAGACGTTTAACAGTGCATTTCACTGGACATTCCACGTGCTTTGAGCTGCCGCTTAGCCCAATAAGCTATCTGAAATAGGAGCGACGTAAGTTGAACAAATGTGATAGAATTACGCTGAATTCTTATATTAACCGTAATATAAAATGATCTAATCGGGTCTCTGTTTGTCTTATCCTAGAAGTTTAATAGTGCATTTTACTCGCCATTCAACGCGCTTTAAGATGCCGCCTAGCCCAGTACGCTGTCTGAAATAGGAGCGACGTAAATTGAACAAATGTGATAGAATTTCGCTGAATTCTTGTATTAACCAAAATATAAAATGATCTAATCGGGTCTCTGATTGCCCTATCATAGAAGTTTAATAGTGGATTTCACTCGCCATTCCACGCGCTTTAAGATGCCACATAGCCCGGTACGCTATCTGAAATAGGAAGGACGTAAATTGAACAAATGTGATGGAATTTTGCTGAATTCTTAAATGAACCATAATATAAAATGATCTAAACGGGTCTCTGTTTGCACTACCCTGGAAATTTAACAGTGCATTTTACTCGCCATTTCATGCGCTTCGAGATGCCGCTCAGCCCAATACGCTATCTGAAACAGGAGCGACGTAAATTGAACAAATGTGATAGAATTTCCCTGAATTCTTATATTAACCTTAATGTAAAATGATCTAATTGGGTCTCTGTTCGCCCTGCCCTAGAAGTTTAATAGTGCATTTCTCTCGCCATTTCATGCGCTTTGAGATGCCGCTTAGCCCAATACGCTATCTGAAATAGGTGCGACGTAAATGGAACAAATGTGATAGAATTTCCCTGAATCCTTATATTATCCTTAAAGTAAAATGATCTAATCGGGTCTCTGTTCGCCCTACCATAGAAGACTAATAGTGCATTTCACTCGTCATTTCATGCGCTTTGAGATGCCGCTTAGCCCAATAAGCTATCTGAAATAGGAGCGACGTAAGTTGAACAAATGTGATAGAATTGCGCTGAATTCTTATATTAACCGTAATATAAAATGATCGAATCGGGTCTCTGTTTGTCTTATCCTAGAAGTTTAATAGTGCATTGTACTCGCCATTCCACGCGCTTTAAGATGCCGCCTAGCCCAGGACGCTGTCTGAAATAGGAGCGACGTAAAATGAACAAATGTGATAGAATTTCGCTGAATTCTTGTATTAACCAAATTATAAAATGATCTAATCGAGTCTCTGATGTCCCTATTATAGAAGTTCAATAGTGCATTTTACTCGCCATTCCACGCGCTTTAAGATGCCGCTTAGTCCAGTACGCTATCCGAAATAGGAGCGACGTAAATTGAACAAATGTGATGGAATTACGCTTAATTCTTATATTAACATTAATATAAAATGATCTAAACGGGTCTCTGTTTGCACTACCCTGGAAATTTAACAGTGCGTTTTACTCGCCATTTCATGCGCTTCGAGATGCCGCTTAGCCCAATACGCTATCTGAAACAGGAGCGACGTAAATTGAACAAATGTGATAGAATTTCCCTGAATTCTTATATTAACCTTAATGTAAAATGATCTAATCGGGTCTCTGTTCGCCCTGCCCTAGAAGTTTAATAGCGCATTTCACTCATGATTTCAGGCGCTTTGAGATTCCGCTTAGCCCAATACGCTATCTGAAACAGGAGCGACGTAAATTGAACAAATGTGATAGAATCTCCCTGAATTCTTATATTAACCTTAATGTAAAATGATCTAATCGGGTCTCTGTTCGCCCTGCCCTTGAAGTATAATAGTGCATTTCACTCATGATTTCATGCGCTTTGAGACTCCGCTTAGCCCAATAAGCTATCTGAAATAGGAGCGACGTAAATTGAACAAATGTGATAGAATTTCGCTGAATTCTTGTATTAACCAAAATATAAAATGATCTAATCGAGTCTCTGATTGCCCTATCATAGAAGTTTAATAGTGCATTTCACTCGCCATTCCACGCGCTTTAAGATGCCTCCTAGACCATTACGCTATCTGAAATAGGAACGACGTAAATTGAACAAATGTGATAGAATTTTGCTGAATTCTTAAATTAACCATAATATAAAATGATCTAATCGGGTCTCTGTTTGCCCTACCCTAGAAGTTTAACAGTGCATTCTACTCGCATTTCATGCGCTTTGAGATGCCGCTTAGCCCAATACGCTATCTGCAATAGGAGCGACGTAGATTGAACAAAGGTGATAGAATTTTCCTGAATACTTATATTAACCTTAATGTAAAATGATCTAATCGGGTCTCTGTTCGCCCTACCATAGAAGTCTCATAGTGCATTTCACTCGTCATTTCATGCGCTTTGAGATGCCGCTTAGCCCATGACGCTATCTGAAACAGGAGCGACGTAAATTGAACAAATGTGATACAATTTCGCTGAATTCTTATATTAACCAAAATATAAAATGATTTAATCAGGTCTCTGATTGCCCTGTCATAGAAGTTTAATAGTGCATTTTACTCGCCATTCCACGCGCTTTAAGATGCCGCCTAGCCCAGTACGCTATCTGAAATAGGAGCGATGTAAATTGAACAAATGTGATAGAATTTCGCTGAAGTCTTTTATTAACCGTAATGTAAAATGATTTAATCAGCTCTCTGTTCGCCCTAGCCTAGAAGTTTAATAGTGCATTTCACTCGTCATTTCATGCGCTTTGAGATGCCGCTTAGCCCAATAAGCTATCTGAAATAGGAGCGACGTAAGTTGAACAAATGTGATAGAATTACGCTGAATTCTTATATTAACCGTAATATAAAATGATCTAATCGGGTCTCTGATTGCCCTATCATAGAAGTTTAATAGTGGATTTCACTCGCCATTCCACGCGCTTTAAGATGCCACATAGCCCGGTACGCTATCTGAAATAGGAAGGACGTAAATTGAACAAATGTGATGGAATTTTGCTGAATTCTTAAATGAACCATAATATAAAATGATCTAAACGGGTCTCTGTTTGCACTACCCTGGAAATTTAACAGTGCATTTTACTCGCCATTTCATGCGCTTCGAGATGCCGCTCAGCCCAATACGCTATCTGAAACAGGAGCGACGTAAATTGAACAAATGTGATAGAATTTCCCTGAATTCTTATATTAACCTTAATGTAAAATGATCTAATTGGGTCTCTGTTCGCCCTGCCCTAGAAGTTTAATAGTGCATTTCTCTCGCCATTTCATGCGCTTTGAGATGCCGCTTAGCCCAATACGCTATCTGAAATAGGTGCGACGTAAATGGAACAAATGTGATAGAATTTCCCTGAATCCTTATATTATCCTTAAAGTAAAATGATCTAATCGGGTCTCTGTTCGCCCTACCATAGAAGACTAATAGTGCATTTCACTCGTCATTTCATGCGCTTTGAGATGCCGCTTAGCCCAATAAGCTATCTGAAATAGGAGCGACGTAAGTTGAACAAATGTGATAGAATTGCGCTGAATTCTTATATTAACCGTAATATAAAATGATCGAATCGGGTCTCTGTTTGTCTTATCCTAGAAGTTTAATAGTGCATTTTACTCGCCATTCCACGCGCTTTAAGATGCCGCCTAGCCCAGGACGCTGTCTGAAATAGGAGCGACGTAAAATGAACAAATGTGATAGAATTTCGCTGAATTCTTGTATTAACCAAATTATAAAATGATCTAATCGAGTCTCTGATGTCCCTATTATAGAAGTTCAATAGTGCATTTTACTCGCCATTCCACGCGCTTTAAGATGCCGCTTAGTCCAGTACGCTATCCGAAATAGGAGCGACGTAAATTGAACAAATGTGATGGAATTACGCTTAATTCTTATATTAACATTAATATAAAATGATCTAAACGGGTCTCTGTTTGCACTACCCTGGAAATTTAACAGTGCGTTTTACTCGCCATTTCATGCGCTTCGAGATGCCGCTTAGCCCAATACGCTATCTGAAACAGGAGCGACGTAAATTGAACAAATGTGATAGAATTTCCCTGAATTCTTATATTAACCTTAATGTAAAATGATCTAATCGGGTCTCTGTTCGCCCTGCCCTAGAAGTTTAATAGCGCATTTCACTCATGATTTCAGGCGCTTTGAGATTCCGCTTAGCCCAATACGCTATCTGAAACAGGAGCGACGTAAATTGAACAAATGTGATAGAATCTCCCTGAATTCTTATATTAACCTTAATGTAAAATGATCTAATCGGGTCTCTGTTCGCCCTGCCCTTGAAGTATAATAGTGCATTTCACTCATGATTTCATGCGCTTTGAGACTCCGCTTAGCCCAATAAGCTATCTGAAATAGGAGCGACGTAAATTGAACAAATGTGATAGAATTTCGCTGAATTCTTGTATTAACCAAAATATAAAATGATCTAATCGAGTCTCTGATTGCCCTATCATAGAAGTTTAATAGTGCATTTCACTCGCCATTCCACGCGCTTTAAGATGCCTCCTAGACCATTACGCTATCTGAAATAGGAACGACGTAAATTGAACAAATGTGATAGAATTTTGCTGAATTCTTAAATTAACCATAATATAAAATGATCTAATCGGGTCTCTGTTTGCCCTACCCTAGAAGTTTAACAGTGCATTCTACTCGCATTTCATGCGCTTTGAGATGCCGCTTAGCCCAATACGCTATCTGCAATAGGAGCGACGTAGATTGAACAAAGGTGATAGAATTTTCCTGAATACTTATATTAACCTTAATGTAAAATGATCTAATCGGGTCTCTGTTCGCCCTACCATAGAAGTCTCATAGTGCATTTCACTCGTCATTTCATGCGCTTTGAGATGCCGCTTAGCCCATGACGCTATCTGAAACAGGAGCGACGTAAATTGAACAAATGTGATACAATTTCGCTGAATTCTTATATTAACCAAAATATAAAATGATTTAATCAGGTCTCTGATTGCCCTATCATAGAAGTTTAATAGTGCATTTTACTCGCCATTCCACGCGCTTTAAGATGCCGCCTAGCCCAGTACGCTATCTGAAATAGGAGCGATGTAAATTGAACAAATGTGATAGAATTTCGCTGAAGTCTTTTATTAACCGTAATGTAAAATGATTTAATCAGCTCTCTGTTCGCCCTAGCCTAGAAGTTTAATAGTGCATTTCACTCGTCATTTCATGCGCTTTGAGATGCCGCTTAGCCCAATAAGCTATCTGAAATAGGAGCGACGTAAGTTGAACAAATGTGATAGAATTACGCTGAATTCTTATATTAACCGTAATATAAAATGATCTAATCGGGTCTCTGATTGCCCTATCATAGAAGTTTAATAGTGGATTTCACTCGCCATTCCACGCGCTTTAAGATGCCACATAGCCCGGTACGCTATCTGAAATAGGAAGGACGTAAATTGAACAAATGTGATGGAATTTTGCTGAATTCTTAAATGAACCATAATATAAAATGATCTAAACGGGTCTCTGTTTGTCTTATCCTAGAAGTTTAATAGTGCATTTTACTCGCCATTCCACGCGCTTTAAGATGCCGCCTAGCCCAGTACGCTGTCTGAAATAGGAGCGACGTAAAATGAACAAATGTGATAGAATTTCGCTGAATTCTTGTATTAACCAAATTATAAAATGATCTAATCGAGTCTCTGATGTCCCTATTATAGAAGTTCAATAGTGCATTTTACTCGCCATTCCACGCGCTTTAAGACGCCGCTTAGTCCAGTACGCTATCCGAAATAGGAGCGACGTAAATTGAACAAATGTGATGGAATTACGCTTAATTCTTATATTAACATTAATATAAAATGATCTAAACGGGTCTCTGTTTGCACTACCCTGGAAATTTAACAGTGCGTTTTACTCGCCATTTCATGCGCTTCGAGATGCCGCTTAGCCCAATACGCTATCTGAAACAGGAGCGACGTAAATTGAACAAATGTGATAGAATTTCCCTGAATTCTTATATTAACCTTAATGTAAACTGATCTAATCGGGTCTCTGTTCGCCCTGCCCTAGAAGTTTAATAGCGCATTTCACTCATGATTTCAGGCGCTTTGAGATTCCACTTAGCCCAATACGCTATCTGAAACAGGAGCGACGTAAATTGAACAAATGTGATAGAATCTCCCTGAATTCTTATATTAACCTTAATGTAAAATGATCTAATCGGGTCTCTGTTCGCCCTGCCCTTGAAGTATAATAGTGCATTTCACTCATGATTTCATGCGCTTTGAGACTCCGCTTAGCCCAATAAGCTATCTGAAATAGGAGCGACGTAAATTGAACTAATGTGATAGAATTTCGCTGAATTCTTGTATTAACCAAAATATAAAATGATCTAATCGAGTCTCTGATTGCCCTATCATAGAAGTTTAATAGTGCATTTCAATCGCCATTCCACGCGCTTTAAGATGCCGCTTAGTCCAATACGCTATCTGAAATAGGAGCGACGTAAATGGAACAAATGTGATAGAATTTCGCTGAATCCTTGTATTATCCAAAATATAAAATGACCTAATCGGGTCTTTGTTTGCCCTATCATCGAAGTTTAATAGTGCATTTCACTCGTAATTTCATGCGCTTTGAGATGCCGCTTAGCCCAATAAGCTATCTGAAATAGGAGCGACGTAAATTGAACAAATGTGATAGAATTTCCCTGAATTCTTATATTAACCTTAATGTAAAATGATCTAATCGGGTCTCTGTTCGCCCTACCATAGAAGACTTATAGTGCATATCACTCGTCATTTCATGCGCTTTGAGATGCCGCTTAGCCCAATACGCTACCTGAAATAGGAGCGATGTAAATTGAACAAATGTGATAGAATTTCCCTGAATACTTATATTAACATTAATGTAAAATGATCTAATCGACTCTCTATTTGCCCTATCATAGAAGTTTAATAGTGCATTTTAATCGCCATTCCACGCGCTCTAAGATGCCGTCCAGCCCAGTACTCTATCTGAAATAGGAGCGACGTAAATTGAACAAATGTGATAGAATTTTGCTGAATTCTTAAATTAACCATAATATAAAATGATCTAATTGGGTCTCTGTTTGCCCCACACGAGAAATTTAATAGTGCATTTTACTCGCCATTTCATGCGCTTTGAGATGCCGCTTAGCACAATACGCTATCTGAAATGGGAGCGACGTAAATTGCACAAATGTGATAGAATTTAACTGAATTCTTATATTAACCTTAATGTAAAATGATCTAATCGGGTCTCTGTTCGCCGTGCCCTAGAAGTTTAATAGTGCATTTCACTTATGATTTCATGCGCTTTGAGATTACGCTTAGCCCAATAAGCTATCTGAAATAGGAGCGACGTAAATTGAACAAATGTGATAGAATTTCCCTGAATTCTTATATTAACCTTAATGTAAAATGATCTAATCGGGTCTCTGTTCGCCCTACCATAGAAGTCTCATAGTGCATTTCGCTCGTCATTTCATGCGCTTTGAGATGCCGCTTAGCCCATGACGCTATCTGAAATAGGAGCGACGTAAATTGAACAAATGTGATACAATTTCGCTGAATTCTTATATTAACCAAAATATAAAATGATTTAATCAGGTCTCTGATTGCCCTATCATAGAAGTTTAATAGTGCATTTTACTCGCCATTCCACGCGCTTTAAGATGCCGCCTAGCCCAGTACGCTATCTGAAATAGGAGCGATGTAAATTGAACAAATGTGATAGAATTTCGCTGAAATCTTTTATTAAGCGTAATGTAAAATGATTTAATCAGCTCTCTGTTCGCCCTAGCCTAGAAGTTTAATAGTGCATTTCACTCGTCATTTCATGCGCTTTGAGATGCCGCTTAGCCCAATAAGCTATCTGAAATAGGAGCGACGTAAGTTGACCAAATGTGATAGAATTACGCTCAATTCTTATATTAACCGTAATATAAAATGATCTAATCGGGTCTCTGTTTGTCTTATCCTAGAAGTTTAATAGTGCATTTTACTCGCCATTCCACGCGCTTTAAGATGCCGCCTAGCCCAGTACGCGGTCTGAAATAGGAGCGACGTAAATTGAACAAATGTGATAGAATTTCGCTGAATTCTTGTATTAACCAAAATATAAAATGATCTAATCGGGTCTCTGATTGCCCTATCATAGAAGTTTAATAGTGGATTTCACTCGCCATTCCACGCACTTTAAGATGCCGCATAGCCCGGTAGGCTATCTGAAATAGGAAGGACGTAAATTGAACAAATGTGATGGAATTTTGCTGAATTCTTAAATGAACCATAATATAAAATGATCTAATCGGGTCTCTGTGTGCACTACCCTGCAAATTTAACAGTGCATTTTACTCGCCATTTCATGCGCTTCGAGATGCCGCTTAGCCCAATACGCTATCTGAAACAGGAGCGACGTAAATTGAACAAATGTGATAGAATTTCCCTGAATTCTTATATTACCGTTAATGTAAAATGATCTAATCGGGTCTCTGTTCGCCCTACCATAGAAGACTTATAGTGCATATCACTCGTCATTTCATGCGCTTTGAGATGCCGCTTAGCCCAATACGCTACCTGAAATAGGAGCGATGTAAATTGAACAAATGTGATAGAATTTCCCTGAATACTAATATTAACATTAATGTAAAATGATCTAATCGACTCTCTGTTTGCCGTCTCATAGAAGTTTAATAGTGCATTTTAATCGCCATTCCACGCGCTTTAAGATGCCGTCCAGACCAGTACTCTATCTGAAATAGGAGCGACGTAAATTGAAGAAATGTGATAGAATTTTGCTGAATTCTTAAATTAACCATAATATAAAATGATCTAATCGGGTCTCTGTTTGCCCTACACGAGAAATTTAATAGTGCATTTTACTCGCCATTTCATGCACTCTGAGATGCCGCTTAGCACAATACGCTATCTGAAATGGGAGCGACGTAAATTGCACAAATGTGATAGAATTTCACTGAATTCTTATATTAACCTTAATGTAAAATGATCTAATCGGGTCTCTGTTCGCCCTGCCCTAGAAGTTTAATAGTGCATTTCACTTATGATTTCATGCGCTTTGAGATTACGCTTAGCCCAATAAGCTATCTGAAATAGGAGCGACGTAAATTGAACAAATGTGATAGAATTTTGCTGAATTCTTAAATTAACCATAATATAAAATGATCTAATCGGGTATCTGTTTGCCCTACCCTAGAAGTTTAACAGTGCATTTTACTCGCATTTCATGCGCTTTGAGATGCCGCTTAGCCCAATACGCTATCTGAAATAGGAGCGACGTAAATTGAACAAATGTGATAGAATTTCCCTGAATTCTTATATTAACCTTAATGTAAAATGATCTAATCGGGTCTCTGTTCGCCCTGCCCTAGAAGTTTAATAGTGCATTTCACTCATGATTTCATGCGCTTTGAGATTCCGCTTAGCCCAATACGCTATCTGAAACAGGAGCGACGTAAATTGAACAAATGTGATAGAATTTCCCTGAAATCTTATATTGAACAAAATATAAAATGAGATAATCGGGTCTCTGATTGCCCTATCATAGAAGTTTAGTAGTGCATTTTACTAGCCAGTCCACGCGCTTTAAGATGCCGCCTAGCCCAGTACGCTATCAGAAATAGGAGCGACGTAAGTTGAACAAATGTGATAGAATTACGCTGAATTCTTATATTAACCGTAATATAAAATGATCTAATCGGGTCTCTGTTTGCATTACCCTAGAAGTATAATAGCGCATTTTACTTGCCATTTCATGCGCATAGAGATGCCGCTTAGCCCAATACGCTATCTGGAATAGCAGTGACGTAAATTGAACAAATGTGATAGAATTTTGCTGAATTCTTTTATTAACCATAATGGAAAATGATCTAATCGGGTATCTGTTCGCCCTAGCCGAGAGGTTTAATAGTGCATTTTATTCGCCATTTCATGCGCTTTGAGATGCCGCTTGGCCCAATACGCTATCTGAAATAGGAGCGATGTAAATTGAACAAATGTGATAGTATTTCGCTGAATTCTTATATTAAACAGAATATAAAATGATCTAATCGGGTCTCTGATTGCCCTATCATAGAAGTTTAGTAGTGCATTTTACTAGCCAGTCCACGCGCTTTAAGATGCCGCCTAGCCCAGTACGCTATCTGAAATAGGAGCAACGTAAATTGAACAAATGTGACAGAATTCTGCTGAATTCTTAAATTAACCATAATATAAAATGATCTAATCGGGTCTCTGTTTGCCATACCCTAGAAGTTTAATAGTGCATTTTACTCGGCATTTCCTGCGCTTTGAGATGCTGCTTAGCCCAATACGCTATCAGAAATAGGAGCGACGTAAATTGAACAAATGTGATAGAATTTCGCTGCATTCATATATTAACCAAAATGTAAAATGATCTAATCGGGTCCCTGATTGCCCTATCATAGAAGTTTAATAGTGCATTTTACTCGCTATTCCACCAGCTTTAAGATGCCGGCTAGCCCAGTAGGCTATCTGAAATAGGAGTGACGTAAATTGAATAAATGTGATATAATTACGCTTAATTCTCATATTAACCGTAATATAAAATGATCTAATCGGGTCTCTCTTTCCCTTACCCTAGAAGTTTAATAGTGCACTTCACTCGTCATTTGATGCGCTTTGAGATGCCGCTTAGCCCAATACGCTATCTGAAATAGGAGCGACGTAGGTTGAACAAATGTGATAGAATTACGCTGTATTCTTATATTAACCGTAATATAAAATGATCTAATCGGGTCTCTGTTTGCTTTACCCTAGAAGTTTAATAGTGCATCTTACTCGTCATTTCATGCGCTTTGAGATTCCGCTTAGCCCAATACGCTATCTGAAATAGGAGCGACGTAAATTGAACAAATGTGATAGAATTTCGCTGAATTCATGTATTAACCAAAATATAAAATGATCTAATCTGGTCTCTGATTGCCCTATCATAAAAGTATAATAGTGCATTTCACTCACCATTTCATGCGCTTTAAGATGCCGCTTAGCCCAGTACGCTATCTGAAATAGGAGCGACGTAAATTAAACATATGTGATAGAATTTCAATGAATTCTTATATTAACCTTAATGTAAAATGATCTAGTCGGGTCTCTGTTTGCCCTAGCCTAGAAGATTAATAGTGCATTTTATTCGACATTTCATGCGCTTTGAGATGCCGCGTAGCCCAATACGCTATCTGAAATAGGAGCGACGTAAATTGAACAAATGTGATAGAATTTCCCTGAAATCTTATATTAAACAAAATATAAAATGATCTAATCGGGTCTCAGATTGCCCTATCATAGAAGTTTAGTACTGCATTTTACTCGCCATTCCACGCGCTTTAAGTTGCCGCCTAGTCCAGTACGCTATCTCAAGCAGGAGCGGCGTAAGTTGAACAAATGTGATAGAATTACGCTGAATTCTTATATTATCCGTAATATAAAATGATCTAATCGTGTCTCTGTTTGCTTTACCCTAGAAGTTTAATAGTGCATTTTACTCGTCATTCCACGCGCTTTAAGATGCCGCCCAGCCCAGTACGCTATCTGAAATAGGAGCAACGTAAATTGAACAAATGTGACAGAATTTTGCTGAATCCTTAAATTAACCATAATATAAAATGAGCTACTCGGGTCTCTGTTTGCCCTACCCTAGAAGTTTAATAGTGCATTTCACTCGTAATTTCATGCGCTTTGAGATGCCGCTTAGCCCAATACGCTATCTGAAATAGGAGCGACGTAAATTGAACAAATGTGATAGAATTTCCCTGAATTCTTATATTAACCTTAATGTAAAATGATCTAATCGGGTCTCTGTTCGCCCTGCCCTAGAAGTTTAATAGTGCATTTCACTCATGATTTCATGCGCTTTGAGATTCCGCTTAGCCCAATACGCTATCTGAAACAGGAGCGACGTAAATTGAACAAATGTGATAGAATCTCCCTGAATTCTTATATTAACCTTAATGTAAAATGATCTAATCGGGTATCTGTTCGCCCTGCCCTTGAAGTTTAATAGTGCATTTCACACATGATTTCATGCGCTTTGAGACTCCGCTTAGCCCAATAAGCTATCTGAAATAGGAGCGACGTAAATTGAACAAATGTGATAGAATTTCGCTGAATTCTTGTATTAACCAAAATATAAAATGATCTAATCGAGTCTCTGATTGCCCTATCATAGAAGTTTAATAGTGCATTTCAGTCGCCATTCCACGCGCTTTAAGATGCCGCTTAGTCCAATACGCTATCTGAAATAGGAGCGACGTAAATGGAACAAATGTGATAGAATTTCGCTGAATTCTTGTATTATCCAAAATATAAATTGACCTAATCGGGTCTTTGTTTGCCCTATCATCGAAGTTTAATAGTGCATTTCACTCGTAATTTCATGCGCTTTGATATGCCGCTTAGCCAAATACGCTATCTGATATAGGAGCGACGTATATTGAACGAATGTGATAGAATTTCGCTGAATTCTTATATTAACCAAAATATAAAATGACCTGATCGGGTCTCTGATTGCCCTACCCTAGAAGTTTAATAGTGCATTTTACTCGCCATTCCACGCTCTTTAAGATGCCGCCTAGCCCAGTACGCTATCTGAAATAGGAACGACGTAAATTGAACAAATGTGACAGAATTTTGCAGAATTCTTAAATTAACCATAATATAAAATTATCTAATCAGGACTCTGTTTGCCGTACCCTAGAAGTTTAACAGTGCATTTTACTCGCCATTTCATGCGCTTTGAGATGCCGCTTAGCCCAATACGCTATCTGAAATAGGAGCGACGTATATTGAACGAATGCGATAGAATTTCGCTGAATTCTTATATTAACCAAAATATAAAATGATCTGATCGGGTCTCTGATTGCCCTACCCTAGAAGTTTAATAGTGCATTCTACTCGCCCTTCCACGCGCTTTAAGATGCCGCCTAGCCCAGTACGCTATCTGAAATAGGAACGACGTAAATTGAACAAATGTGATAGAATTTTGCAGAATTCTTAAATTAACAATAATATAAAATTATCTAATCAGGACTCCGTTTGCCGTACCCTAGAAGTTTAATAGTGCATTTTACTCGCCATTCCACGCGCTTTAAGATGCCGCCTAGCCCAGTACGCTATCTGAAATAGGAACGACGTAAATTGAAGAAATGTGATAGAATTTTGCAGAATTCTTAAATTAACCATAATATAAAATGATCTAATCGGGTCTCTGTTTGCCCTACCCTAGAAGTTTAACAGTGCATTTCACTCGCCATTCCACGCGCTTTCAGATGCCGCCTAGCCCATTACGCTATCTGAAATAGGAACGACGTAAATTGAAGAAATGTGATAGAATTTTGCTGAATTCTTAAATTAACCATAATATAAAATGATCTAATCGGGTCTCTGTTTGCCATACCCTAGACGTTTAACAGTGCATTTCACTGGACATTCCACGTGCTTTGAGCTGCCGCTTAGCCCAATAAGCAATCTGAAATAGGAGCGACGTAAATTGAACAAATGTGATAGAATTTCGCTGAATTCTTGTATTAACCAAAATATAAAATGATCTAATCGAGTCTCTGATTGCCCTATCATAGAAGTTTAATAGTGCATTTCACTCGCCATTCCACGCGCTTTAAGATGCCGCCTAGACCATTACGCTATCTGAAATAGGAACGACGTAAATTGAACAAATGTGATAGAATTTTGCTGAATTCTTAAATTAACCATAATATAAAATGATCTAATCGGGTCTCTGTTTGCCCTACCCTAGAAGTTTAACAGTGCATTCTACTCGCATTTCATGCGCTTTGAGATGCCGCTTAGCCCAATACGCTATCTGCAATAGGAGCGACGTAGATTGAACAAATGTGATAGAATTTTCCTGAATACTTATATTAACCTTAATGTAAAATGATCTAATCGGGTCTCTGTTCGCCCTACCATAGAAGTCTCATAGTGCATTTCACTCGTCATTTCATGCGCTTTGAGATGCCGCTTAGCCCATGACGCTATCTGAAACAGGAGCGACGTAAATTGAACAAATGTGATACAATTTCGCTGAATTCTTATATTAACCAAAATATAAAATGATTTAATCAGGTCTCTGATTGCCCTATCATAGAAGTTTAATAGTGCATTTTACTCGCCATTCCACGCGCTTTAAGATGCCGCCTAGCCCAGTACGCTATCTGAAATAGGAGCGATGTAAATTGAACAAATGTGATAGAATTTCGCTGAAATCTTTTATTAACCGTAATGTAAAATGATTTAATCAGCTCTCTGTTCGCCCTAGCCTAGAAGTTTAATAGTGCATTTCACTCGTCATTTCATGCGCTTTGAGATGCCGCTTAGCCCAATAAGCTATCTGAAATAGGAGCGACGTAAGTTGAACAAATGTGATAGAATTACGCTGAATTCTTATATTAACCAAAATATAAAATGATCTAATCGGGTCTCTGATTGCCCTATCATAGAAGTTTAATAGTGGATTTCACTCGCCATTCCACGCGCTTTAAGATGCCACATAGCCCGGTACGCTATCTGAAATAGGAAGGACGTAAATTGAACAAATGTGATGGAATTTTGCTGAATTCTTAAATGAACCATAATATAAAATGATCTAAACGGGTCTCTGTTTGCACTACCCTGGAAATTTAACAGTGCATTTTACTCGCCATTTCATGCGCTTCGAGATGCCGCTCAGCCCAATACGCTATCTGAAACAGGAGCGACGTAAATTGAACAAATGTGATAGAATTTCCCTGAATTCTTATATTAACCTTAATGTAAAATGATCTAATTGGGTCTCTGTTCGCCCTGCCCTAGAAGTTTAATAGTGCATTTCACTCGCCATTTCATGCGCTTTGAGATGCCGCTTAGCCCAATACGCTATCTGAAATAGGTGCGACGTAAATGGAACAAATGTGATAGAATTTCCCTGAATCCTTATATTATCCTTAAAGTAAAATGATCTAATCGGGTCTCTGTTCGCCCTACCATAGAAGACTAATAGTGCATTTCACTCGTCATTTCATGCGCTTTAAGATGCCACATAGCCCGGTACGCTATCTGAAATAGGAAGGACGTAAATTGAACAAATGTGATGGAATTTTGCTGAATTCTTAAATGAACCATAATATAAAATGATCTAAACGGGTCTCTGTTTGCACTACCCTGGAAATTTAACAGTGCATTTTACTCGCCATTTCATGCGCTTCGAGATGCCGCTCAGCCCAATACGCTATCTGAAACAGGAGCGACGTAAATTGAACAAATGTGATAGAATTTCCCTGAATTCTTATATTAACCTTAATGTAAAATGATCTAATCGGGTCTCTGTTCGCCCTGCCCTAGAAGTTTAATAGCGCATTTCACGCATGATTTCAGGTGCTTTGAGATTCCACTTAGCCCAATACGCTATCTGAAACAGGAGCGACGTAAATTGAACAAATGTGATAGAATCTCCCTGAATTCTTATATTAACCTTAATGTAAAATGATCTAATCGGGTCTCTGTTCGCCCTGCCCTTGAAGTATAATAGTGCATTTCACTCATGATTTCA
>CAKAJE020000538.1:0-97371 GCA_916610135.2 Macropis europaea | reverse complement strand
AGAATTTCGCTGAATTCTTAAATTAACCATAATATAAAATGATCTTATCGGGTCTCTGTTTGCACTACCCTAGAAGTTTAATAGTGCATTTTACTCGCCATTCCATTCGCTCTGAGATGCCGCTTAGCCCAATACGCTATCTGAAATAGGAGCGACGTAAATTGAACAAATGTGATAGAATTTCGCTGAATTCTTAAATTCACCATAATATAAAATGATCTAATGGGGTCTCTGATTGCCCTACCCTAGAAGATTAATAGCGCATTTCACTCGCCATTTCATGCGCTTTGAGGTGCCGCTTAGCCCAATAAGCTATCTGAAATAGGAGCGACGCAAATTGAACAAATGTGATAGAATTTCGCTGAATTCTTATATTAACCAAAATATAAAATGATCTAATCGGGTCTCTGATTGCCCTATCATAGAAGTTTAATAGCGCATTTTACTCGCCATTCCACGCGCTTTAACATGCCGCCTAGCCCAGTACGCTATCTGAAATAGGAGCGACGTATGTTGAACAAATGTGATAGAATTTCCCTGAATTCTTATATTAACCTTAATGTAAAATGATCTAATCGGGTCTCTGTTTGCCCTACCCTAGAAGTTTAATACTGCATTTCACTCGTCATTTCATGCGCTTTGCGATGCCGCTTAGCCCAATAAGCTATCTGAAATAGGAGCGACGCAAATTGAACAAATGTGATAGAATTTTGCTGAATTCTTAAATTAACCATAATATAAAATGATCTAATCGGGTCTCTGTTTGCCTACCCTAGAAGTTTAATAGTGCATTTCACTCGTCATTTCATGCGCTTTGCGATGCCGCTTAGCCCCAACAAGCTATCTGAAATAGGAGCGACGTAAATTGAACAAATGTGATAGAATTTCGCTGAATTCTTATATTAACCAAAATATAAAATGATCTAATCGGGTCTCTGATTGCCGTATCATAGAAGTTAATAGTGCATTTTACTCGCCATTCCACGCGCTTTAAGATGCCGCCTAGCCCAGTACGCTATTTGAAATAGGAGCGACGTATGTTGAACAAATGTGATAGAATTTCGCTGAATTCTTATATTAACCAAAATATAAAATGATCTAATCGGGTCTCTGATTGCCCTATCATAGAAGTTTAATAGTGCATTTTACTCGACATTTCTTGCGCTTTGAGATGCCGCTTAGTCCAATACGCTATCTGAAATATCAGCGACGTAAATTGAACAAATGTGAGAGAATTTCGCTGAATTATTATATTAACCAAAATATAAAATAATCTAATCAGGTCTCTGATTTCCCTATCATAGAAGTTTAGTAGTGCATTTGACTCGCCATTTCATGCGCTTTGAGATGCCGCTTAGCCCAATACGCTATCTGAAATAGGGGCGACGTAAATTGAACAAATGTGATAGAATTACTCTGAATTCTTATATTAACCGCAATATAAAATGATCTAATCGGGTCTCTGATTGCTCTATCATAGTAGTTTAGTAGTGCATTTTACTCGCCATTCCACGCGCTTTAAGATACCGCCTAGCCGAGTGCGCTATCTGAAATAGGAGCGACGTAAGTTGAACAAATGTGATAGAATTTCCCTGAATTCTTAAATTAACCATAATATAAAATGATCTTATCGGGTCTCTGTTTGCCCTACCCTAGAAGTTTAATATTGCATTTCACTCGCCATTTCATGCGCTTTGAGGTGCCGCTTAGCCCAATATGCTATCTGAAATAGGAGCGACGTAAATTGAACAAATGTGATAGAATTTCCCTGAAATCTTATATAAAACAAAATATAAAATGATCTAATCGGGTCTCTGATTGCCCTATCATGGAAGATTAGTAGTGCATTTTACTCACCCTTCCACGCGCTTTAAGATGCCGCCTAGCCCAGTACGCTATCTGAAATAGGAGCGACGTAAATTGAACAAATGTGATAGAATTTTGCTGAATTCTTAAATTAACCATAATATAAAATGATATAATCGGGTCTCTGATTGCCCTACCCTAGAAGTTTACTAGTGCATTTTACTCGCCATTTCATGCGCTTTGAGATGCCGCTTAGCCCAATACGCTATCAGAAATAGGAGCGACGTAAACTGAACAAATGTGATAGAATTATGCTGTATTCTTAAATTAACCATAATATAAAATGATCTAGTCGGGTCTCTGATTGTCCTACCCTAGAAGTTTAATAGTGAATTTTACTCGCCATTTCATGCGCTCTGAGATGCCGCTTAGCCCAATACGCTATCGGAAATAGGAGCGACGTAAATTGAACAAATGTGATAGAATTTCGCTGAATTCTTAAATTAACCATAATATAAAATGATCTTATCGGGTCTCTGTTTGCACTACCCTAGAAGTTTAATAGTGCATTTTACTCGCCATTTCATGCGCTCTGAGATGCCGCTTAGCCCAATACGCTATCTGAAATAGGACCTACGTATGTTGAACAAATGTGACAGAATTACGCTGAATTCTTATATTAACCGCAATATAAAATGATCTAATCGGGTCTCTGTTTGCCTACCCTAGAAGTTTAGTAGTGCATTTTACTCGCCATGTCTTGCGCTTTGAGATGCAACTTACCCCAATACGCTATCTGAAATAGGAGCGACGTAAATTGAACAAATGTGATAGAATTTCGCTGAATTCTTATATTAACCAAAACATAAAATGATCTAATCGGGTCTCTGATTGCCCTATCATAGAAGTTTAATAGTGCATTTTACTCGCCATTCCATGCGCTTTAAGATGCCGCCTAGCCCAGTACGCTATCTGAAATAGGAGCGACGTAAACTGAACAAATGTGATAGAATATTGCTGTATTCTTAAATTAACCATAATATAAAATGATCTAGTCGGGTCTCTGTTTGCCCTACCCTAGAAGTTTAATAGTGCATTTTACTCGTTATTTCATGCGCTTTGAGATGCCGCTTAGCACAATACGCTATCTGAAATAGGAGCGATGGAAATTGATCAAATGTGATAGAATTTCGCTGAATTCTTTTATTAACCATAACGTAAAATGATCTAATCGGGTCTCTGTTCGCCCTAGCGTAGAAGCTTAATTGTGCATTTTATTCGTCATTTCAGGCGCTTTGAGATGCCGCTTAGCCCAATACGCTATCTGAAATAGGAGCGACGTAAATTGAACAAATGTGATAGAATTTCGCTGAATTATATTAACCAAAATATAAAATGATCTAATCGGGTCTCTGTTTGCCCTACCCTAGAAGTTTAATAGTGCATTTTACTCGCCATTTCTCGCGCTTTGAGATGCCGCTTAGCCCAATACGCTATCTGAAATATCAGCGACGTAAATTGAACAAATGTGAGAGAATTTCGCTGAATTCTTAAATTAACCATAATATAAAATGATCTTATCGGGTCTCTGTTTGCCTTATCCTAGAAGTTTAATAGTGCATTTTACTCGCCATTTCATGCGCCTTGAGATGCCGCTTATCCCAATACGCTATCTGAAATAGGAGCTACGTAAGTTGAACAAATGTGACAGGATTACGCTGAATTCTTATATTTACCGTAATATAAAATGATCTAATCGGTTCTCTGATTGCCCTACCATAGAAGTTTAATGGTGCATTTTACTCGCCATTCCACGCGCTTTAAGTTGCCGCCTAGCCCAATACGCTATCTGAAACAGGAGCTACGTAAGTTGAACAAATGTGACAGAATTACGCTGAATTCTTATATTTACCGTAATATAAAATGATCTAATCGGGTCTCTGTTTGCCTTATCCTAGAAGTTTAATAGTGAATTTTACTCGCCATTCCACGCGCTTTAAGATGCCGCTTAGCCCAATACGCTATCTGAAATAGGAGCGACGTAAATTGAACAAATGTGATAGAATTTCGCTGAATTCTTAAATTAACCATAATATAAAATGATCTTATCGGGTCTCTGTTTGCACTACCCTAGAAGTTTAATAGTGCATTTTACTCGCCATTCCATTCGCTCTGAGATGCCGCTTAGCCCAATACGCTATCTGAAATAGGAGCGACGTAAATTGAACAAATGTGATAGAATTTCGCTGAATTCTTAAATTCACCATAATATAAAATGATCTAATGGGGTCTCTGATTGCCCTACCCTAGAAGATTAATAGCGCATTTCACTCGCCATTTCATGCGCTTTGAGGTGCCGCTTAGCCCAATAAGCTATCTGAAATAGGAGCGACGCAAATTGAACAAATGTGATAGAATTTCGCTGAATTCTTATATTAACCAAATATAAAATGATCTAATCGGGTCTCTGATTGCCCTATCATAGAAGTTTAATAGCGCATTTTACTCGCCATTCCACGCGCTTTAACATGCCGCCTAGCCCAGTACGCTATCTGAAATAGGAGCGACGTATGTTGAACAAATGTGATAGAATTTCCCTGAATTCTTATATTAACCTTAATGTAAAATGATCTAATCGGGTCTCTGTTTGCCCTACCCTAGAAGTTTAATACTGCATTTCACTCGTCATTTCATGCGCTTTGCGATGCCGCTTAGCCCAATAAGCTATCTGAAATAGGAGCGACGCAAATTGAACAAATGTGATAGAATTTTGCTGAATTCTTAAATTAACCATAATATAAAATGATCTAATCGGGTCTCTGTTTGCCCTACCCTAGAAGTTTAATAGTGCATTTCACTCGTCATTTCATGCGCTTTGCGATGCCGCTTAGCCCAATAAGCTATCTGAAATAGGAGCGACGCAAATTGAACAAATGTGATAGAATTTCGCTGAATTCTTATATTGACCAAAATATAAAATGATCTAATCGGGTCTCTGATTGCCCTATCATAGAAGTTTAATAGTGCATTTTACTCGCCATTCCACGCGCTTTAAGATGCCGCCTAGCCCAGTACGCTATTTGAAATAGGAGCGACGTATGTTGAACAAATGTGATAGAATTTCGCTGAATTCTTATATTAACCAAAATATAAAATGATCTAATCGGGTCTCTGATTGCCCTATCATAGAAGTTTAATAGTGCATTTTACTCGACATTTCTTGCGCTTTGAGATGCCGCTTAGTCCAATACGCTATCTGAAATATCAGCGACGTAAATTGAACAAATGTGAGAGAATTTCGCTGAATTATTATATTAACCAAAATATAAAATAATCTAATCAGGTCTCTGATTTCCCTATCATAGAAGTTTAGTAGTGCATTTGACTCGCCATTTCATGCGCTTTGAGATGCCGCTTAGCCCAATACGCCATCTGAAATAGGGGCGACGTAAATTGAACAAATGTGATAGAATTACTCTGAATTCTTATATTAACCGCAATATAAAATGATCTAATCGGGTCTCTGATTGCTCTATCATAGTAGTTTAGTAGTGCATTTTACTCGCCATTCCACGCGCTTTAAGATACCGCCTAGCCGAGTGCGCTATCTGAAATAGGAGCGACGTAAGTTGAACAAATGTGATAGAATTTCCCTGAATTCTTAAATTAACCATAATATAAAATGATCTTATCGGGTCTCTGTTTGCCCTACCCTAGAAGTTTAATACTGCATTTCACTCGTCATTTCATGCGCTTTGCGATGCCGCTTAGCCCAATAAGCTATCTGAAATAGGAGCGACGCAAATTGAACAAATGTGATAGAATTTCGCTGAATTCTTATATTAACCAAAATATAAAATGATCTAATCGGGTCTCTGATTGCCCTATCATAGAAGTTTAATAGTGCATTTTACTCGCCATTCCACGCGCTTTAAGATGCCGCCTAGCCCAGTACGCTATTTGAAATAGGAGCGACGTATGTTGAACAAATGTGATAGAATTTCGCTGAATTCTTATATTAACCAAAATATAAAATGATCTAATCGGGTCTCTGATTGCCCTATCATAGAAGTTTAATAGTGCATTTTACTCGACATTTCTTGCGCTTTGAGATGCCGCTTAGTCCAATACGCTATCTGAAATATCAGCGACGTAAATTGAACAAATGTGAGAGAATTTCGCTGAATTATTATATTAACCGCAATATAAAATGATCTAATCGGGTCTCTGTTTGCCTTATCCTAGAAGTTTAATAGTGCATTTTACTCGCCATTTCATGCGCTTTGAGATGCCGCTTAGCCCAGTACGCTATCTGAAATAGGAGCGACGTAAATTGAACAAATGTGATAGAATTTCGCTGAATTCTTATATTAACCAAAATATAAAATGATCTAATCGGGTCTCTGATTGCCCTATCATAGAAGTTTAATAGTGCATTTTACTCGCCATTCCGCGGGCTTTAAGATACCGCCTAGCCCAGTATGCTATCTGAAATAGGAACTACGTAAATTGAACAAATGTGATAGAATTTTGCTGAATTCTTAAATTAAGCATAATATAAAATGATCTAATCGGGTCTCTGATTGCCCTACACTAGAAGTATAATAGTGCATTTTACTCGCCATTTCATGCGCTTTGAGATGCCGCCTAGCCCAGTACGCTATCTGAAAGAGGTGCGACGTAAGTTGAACAAATGTGATAGAATTACGCTGAATTCTTATATTAACCGTAATATAAAATGATCTATTCGGGTTTCTGTTCGCCCTACCCCAGAAGTTTAATAGAGCATTTCACTCGTCAATCCATGCGCTTTGAGATGCCGCTTAGCCCAATACGCTATCTGAAATAGGAGCGACGTAAATTGAACAAATGTGATAGAATTTCGCTGAATTCTTATATTAACCAAAATATAAAATGATCTAATCGGGTCTCTGATAGCCCTATCATAGAAGTTTAATAGTGCATTTTACTCGCCATTCCACGCGCTTTAAGATGCCGCCTAGCCCAGTACGCTATCTGAAAGAGGAGCGACGTAAGTTGAACAAATGTGATAGAATTACGCTGAATTCTTATATTAACCATAATATAAAATGATCTAATCGGGTCTCTGTTTGCCCTACCCTAGAAGTTTAATAGTGCATTTTACTCGACATTTCTTGCGCTTTGAGATGCCGCTTAGTCCAATACGCTATCTGAAATATCAGTGACGTAAATTGAACAAATGTGAGAGAATTTCGCTGAATTCTTATATTAACCAAAATATAAAATGATCTAATCGGGTCTCTGATTGCCCTATCATAGAAGTTTAGTAGTGCATTTTACTCGCCCTTCAACGCGCTTTCAGATACCGCCTAGCCCAGTACGCTATCTGAAATAGGAGCGACGTAAGTTGAACAAATGTGATAGGATTACGCTGAATTCTTATATTAACCGTAATATAAAATGATCTAATCGGGTCTCTGTTTGCCCTACCCTAGAAGTTTAACAGTGCATTTTACTCGTCATTTCATGCGCTTTGAGATGCCGCATAGCCCAATACGCTATCTGAAATAGGAACGACGTAAATTGAACAAATGTGATAGAATTTTTCTGAATTCTTAAATTAACCATTATATAAAATGATCTAATCGGGTCTCTGTTTGCCCTACTCTTGAAGTTTAATAGTGCATTTGACTCGTCATTTCATGCGCTTTGCGGTGCCGCTTAGCCCAATAAGCTATCTGAAATAGGAGCGACGTAAATGGAACAAATGTGTTAGAACTTCGCTGAATTCTTATATTAACCAAAATATAAAATGATCTAATCGGGTCTCTGATTGCCCTATCATAGAAGTTTAATAGTGCATTTTACTCGCCATTCCACGCGCTTTAAGATGCCGCCTAGCCCAGTACGCTATCTGAAATAGGAGCGACGTATGTTGAACAAATGTGATAGAATTTCCCTGAATTCTTATATTAACCTTAATGTAAAATGATCTAATCGGGTCTCTGATTGCCCTATCATAGAAGTTTAGTAGTGCATTTTACTCGCCCTTCCACGCGCTTTGAGATGCCGCCTAGCCCAGTACGCTATCTGAAATAGGAGCGACGTAAATTGAACAAATGTGATAGAATTTCGCTGAATTCTTAAATTGACCATAATATAAAATGATCTTATCGGGTCTCCGTTTGCCCTACCCTAGAAGTTTAATAGTGCATTGTACTCCACATTTCTTGCGCTTTGAGATGCCGCTTAGCCCAATACGCTATCTGAAATATCAGCGACGTAAATTGAACAAATGTGAGAGAATTTCGCTGAATTCTTATATTAACCAAAATATAAAATGATGTAATCGGGTCTCTGATTGCCCGATCATAGAAGTTTAGTAGTGCATTTTACTCGCCCTTCCACGCGCTTAGAGATTCCGCCTAGCCCAGTACGCTATCTGAAATAGGAGCGACGTAAGTTGAACAAATGTGATAGAATTACGCTGAATTCTTATATTAACCGTAATATAAAATGATCTAATCGGGTCTCTGTTTGCCCTACCCTAGAAGTTTAATAGTGCATTTTACACGTCATTTCATGCGCTTTCAGATGTCGCATAGCCCAATACGCTATCTGAAATAGGAACGACGTAAATTGAACAAATGTGATAGAATTTTTCTGAATTCTTAAATTAACCATAATATAAAATGATCTAATCGGGTCTCTGTTTGCCCTACCATTGAAGTTTAATAGTGCATTTTACTCGCCATTTTATGCGCTTTGAGATGCCGCTTAGCCCAATACGCTATCTGAAATAGGAGCGACGTAAATTGAACAAATGTGATAGAATTTCGCTGAATTCTTATATTAACCAAAATATAAAATGATCTAATCGGGTCTCTGATTGCCCTATCACAGAAGTTTGATAGTGCATTTTACTCGCCATTTCATGCGCTTTGAGATGCCGCTTAGCCCAATACGCTATCTGGAATAGGAGCGACGTAAATTGAACAAATGTGATAGAATTTCCGTGAATACTTATATTAACCGTAATATAAAATGATCTATTCCGGTTTCTGTTCGGCCTACGCCAGAAGTTTAATAGAGCATTTCACTCGTCAATCCATGCGCTTTGAGATGCCGCTTAGCCCAATGCGCTATCTGAAATAGGAGCGACGTAAATTGAACAAATGTGATAGAATTTCGCTGAATTCTTATATTAACCAAAACATAAAATGATCTAATCGGGTCTCTGATTGCCCTATCATAGAAGTATAATAGTGCATTTTACTCGCCATTCCACGCTCTTTAAGATGCCGCCTAGCCCAGGACGCTATCTGAAATAGGAGCCACGTAAGTTGAGCAAATGTGACAGAGTTACGCTGAATTCTTATATTAACCGCAATATAAAATGATCTAATCGGGTCTCTGTTTGCCTTATCCTAGAAGTTTAATAGTGCATTTTACTCGCCATTTCATGCGCTTTGAGATGCCGCTTAGCCCAGTACGCTATCTGAAATAGGAGCGACGTAAATTGATCAAATGTGATAGAATTTCGCTGAATTCTTATATTAACCAAAATATAAAATGATCTAATCGGGTCTCTGATAGCCCTATCATAGAAGTTTAATAGTGCATTTTACTCGCCATTCCACGCGCTTTAAGATGCCGCCTAGCCCAGTACGCTATCTGAAAGAGGAGCGACGTAAGTTGAACAAATGTGATAGAATTACGCTGAATTCTTATATTAACCGTAATATAAAATGATCTAATCGGGTCTCTGTTTGCCTTATCCTAGAAGTGTAATAGTGCATGTTACTCGCCATTTCATGCGCATTGAGATGCCGCTTAGCCCAATACGCTATCTGAAATAGGAGCGACGTAAATTGAACAAATGTGATAGAATTTCGCTGAATTCTTATATTAACCAAAATATAAAATGATCTAATCGGGTCTCTGTTTGCCCTACCCTAGAAGTTTAATAGTGCATTTTACTCGCCATTTCTCGCGCTTTGAGATGCCGCTTAGCCCAATACGCTATCTGAAATATCAGCGACGTAAATTGAACAAATGTGAGAGAATTTCGCTGAATTCTTATATTAACCAAAATATAAAGTGATCTAATCGGGTCTCTGATTGCCCTATCATAGAAGTTTAGTAGTGCATTTTACTCGCCCTTCCACGCGCTTTGAGATACCGCCTAGCCCAGTACGCTATCTGAAATAGGAGCGACGTAAGTTGAACAAATGTGATAGAATTACGCTGAATTCTTATATTAACCGTAATATAAAATGATCTAATCGGGTCTCTGTTTGCCCTACCCTAGAAGTTTAACAGTGCATTTTACTCGCCATTTCATGCGCTTTGAGATGCCGCATAGCCCAATACGCTATCTGAAATAGGAACGAAGTAAATTGAACAAATGTGATAGAATTTTTCTGAATTCTTAAATTAACCATTATATAAAATGATCTAATCGGGTCTCTGTTTGCCCTACCCTTGAAGTTTAATAGTGCATTTTACTCGCCATTCCACGCGCTTTAAGATGCCGCCTAGCCCAGTACGCTATCTGAAATAGGAGCGACGTAAATGGAACAAATGTGTTAGAATTTCGCTGAATTATTATATTAACCAAAATATAAAATAATCTAATCGGGTCTCTGATTTCCCTATCATAGAAGTTTAACAGTGCATTTGACTCGCCATTTCATGCGCTTTGAGATGCCGCTTAGCCCAATACGCTATCTGAAATAGGAGCGACGTAAATTGAACAAATGTGATAGAAATTCGCTGAATTCTTAAATTAACCATAATATAAAATGATCTAATGGGGTCTCTGATTGCCCTACCCTAGAAGATTAATAGTGCATTTCACTCGCCATTTCATGCGCTTTGAGATGCCGCTTAGCCCAATACGCTATCTGACATAGGAGCGACGTAAATTGAACAAATGTGATAGAATTTCGCTGAATTCTTATATTAACCAAAATATAAAATGATCTAATCGGGTCTCTGATTGCCCTATCATAGAAGTTTAATAGTGCATTTTACTCGCCATTCCAAGCGCTTTAAGTTGCCGCCTAGCCCAGTACGCTATCTGAAATAGGAGCTACGTAAGTTGAACAAATGTGACAGAATTACGCTGAATTCTTATATTAACCGTAATATAAAATGATCTAATCGGGTCTCTGTTTGCCCTACCCTAGAAGTTTAATAGTGCATTTTACTAGCCATTTCTTGCGCTTTGAGATGCCGCTTAGCCCAGTACGCTATCTGAAATAGGAGCGACGTAAATTGAACAAATGTGATAGAATTTTGCTGAATTCTTAAATTAACCATAATGTAAAATGATCTAATCGGGTCTCTGATTGCCCTATCATAGAAGTTTAGTAGTGCATTTTACTCGCCCTTCCACGCGCTTTGAGATGCCGCCTAGCCCAGTACGCTATCTGAAATAGGAGCGACGTAAATTGAACAAATGTGATAGAATTTCGCTGAATTCTTAAATTGATCATAATATAAAATGATCTTATCGGGTCTCTGTTTGCCCTACCCTAGAAGTTTAATAGTGCATTGTACTCCACTTTTCTTGCGCTTTGAGATGCCGCTTAGCCCAATACGCTATCTGAAATAGGAGCGACGTAAATTGAACAAATGTGATAGAAATTCGCTGAATTCTTAAATTAACCATAATATAAAATGATCTAATGGGGTCTCTGATTGCCCTACCCTAGAAGATTAATAGTGCATTTCACTCGCCATTTCATGCGCTTTGAGATGCCGCTTAGCCCAATACGCTATCTGACATAGGAGCGACGTAAATTGAACGAATGTGATAGAATTTTGCTGAATTCTTAAATTAACCATAATATAGAATGATCTAATCGGGTCTCTGATTGCCTTAACATAGAAGGTTAACAGTGCATTTTACTCGCCATTCCACGCGCTCTAAGATGCCGCCTATCCCAGTACGCTATCTGAAATAGGAGCGACGTAAATTGAACAAATGTGATAGAATTTCGCTGAATTCTTATATTAACCATAATGTAAAATGATCTAATCGGGTCTCTGTTTGCCCTACCCTAGAAGTTTAAGAGTGCATGTTACTCACCATTTCACGCGCTTTGAGATGCCGCTCAGCCCAATACGCTATCTGAAATAGGAGCGACGTAAATTGAACAAATGTGATAGAATTACTCTGAATTCTTATATTAACCGTAATATAAAATGATCTGATCGGGTCTCTGTTTGCCTTACCCTAGAAGTGTAATACTGCATTTTACTCGCCATTCCACGCGCTTTAAGATGCCGCTTAGCCCAATACGCTTTCTGAAATAGGAGCGACGTAAATTGAACAATTGTGATAGAATTTCGCTGAATTCTTATATTAGCCAAAATATAAAATGATCTAATCGGGTCTCTGATTGCCCTATCATGGAAGATTAGTAGTGCATTTTACCCTCCCTTCCACGCGCTTTAAGATGCCGCCTAGCCCAGTACGCTATCTGAAATAGGAGCGACGTAAATTGAACAAATGTAATCGAATTTCGCTGAATTCTTAAATTAACCATAATATAAAATGAGCTAATCGGGTCTCTGATTGCCCTACCCTAGAAGTTTACTAGTGCATTTTACTCGCCATTTCATGCGCTTTGAGATGCCGCTTAGCCCAATACGCTATCGGAAATAGGAGCGACGTAAATTGAACAAATGTGATAGAATTTCGCTGAATTCTTAAATTAACCATAATATAAAATGATCTTATCGGGTCTCTGTTTGCACTACCCTAGAAGTTTAATAGTGCATTTTACTCGCCATTTCATGCGCTCTGAGATGCCGCTTAGCCCAATACGCTATCTGAAATAGGAGCTACGTATGTTGAACAAATGTGACAGAATTACGCTGAATTCTTATATTAACCGCAATATAAAATGATCTAATCGGGTCTCTGTTTGCCTACCCTAGAAGTTTAGTAGTGCATTTTACTCGCCATGTCTTGCGCTTTGAGATGCAACTTACCCCAATACGCTATCTGAAATAGGAGCGACGTAAATTGAACAAATGTGATAGAATTTCGCTGAATTCTTATATTAACCAAAACATAAAATGATCTAATCGGGTCTCTGATTGCCCTATCATAGAAGTTTAATAGTGCATTTTACTCGCCATTCCATGCGCTTTAAGATGCCGCCTAGCCCAGTACGCTATCTGAAATAGGAGCGACGTAAACTGAACAAATGTGATAGAATATTGCTGTATTCTTAAATTAACCATAATATAAAATGATCTAGTCGGGTCTCTGTTTGCCCTACCCTAGAAGTTTAATAGTGCATTTTACTCGTTATTTCATGCGCTTTGAGATGCCGCTTAGCACAATACGCTATCTGAAATAGGAGCGATGGAAATTGATCAAATGTGATAGAATTTCGCTGAATTCTTTTATTAACCATAACGTAAAATGATCTAATCGGGTCTCTGTTCGCCCTAGCGTAGAAGCTTAATTGTGCATTTTATTCGTCATTTCAGGCGCTTTGAGATGCCGCTTAGCCCAATACGCTATCTGAAATAGGAGCGACGTAAATTGGACAAATGTGATAGAATTTCGCTGAATTATATTAACCAAAATATAAAATGATCTAATCGGGTCTCTGTTTGCCCTACCCTAGAAGTTTAATAGTGCATTTTACTCGCCATTTCTCGCGCTTTGAGATGCCGCTTAGCCCAATACGCTATCTGAAATATCAGCGACGTAAATTGAACAAATGTGAGAGAATTTCGCTGAATTCTTAAATTAACCATAATATAAAATGATCTTATCGGGTCTCTGTTTGCCTTATCCTAGAAGTTTAATAGTGCATTTTACTCGCCATTTCATGCGCCTTGAGATGCCGCTTAGCCCAATACGCTATCTGAAATAGGAGCTACGTAAGTTGAACAAATGTGACAGGATTACGCTGAATTCTTATATTTACCGTAATATAAAATGATCTAATCGGTTCTCTGATTGCCCTACCATAGAAGTTTAATGGTGCATTTTACTCGCCATTCCACGCGCTTTAAGTTGCCGCCTAGCCCAATACGCTATCTGAAACAGGAGCTACGTAAGTTGAACAAATGTGACAGAATTACACTGTATTCTTATATTTACCGTAATATAAAATGATCTAATCGGGTCTCTGTTTGCCTTATCCTAGAAGTTTAATAGTGAATTTTACTCGCCATTCCACGCGCTTTAAGATGCCGCTTAGCCCAATACGCTATCGGAAATAGGAGCGACGTAAATTGAACAAATGTGATAGAATTTCGCTGAATTCTTAAATTAACCATAATATAAAATGATCTTATCGGGTCTCTGTTTGCACTACCCTAGAAGTTTAATAGTGCATTTTACTCGCCATTCCATTCGCTCTGAGATGCCGCTTAGCCCAATACGCTATCTGAAATAGGAGCGACGTAAATTGAACAAATGTGATAGAATTTCGCTGAATTCTTAAATTCACCATAATATAAAATGATCTAATGGGGTCTCTGATTGCCCTACCCTAGAAGATTAATAGCGCATTTCACTCGCCATTTCATGCGCTTTGAGGTGCCGCTTAGCCCAATAAGCTATCTGAAATAGGAGCGACGCAAATTGAACAAATGTGATAGAATTTCGCTGAATTCTTATATTAACCAAAATATAAAATGATCTAATCGGGTCTCTGATTGCCCTATCATAGAAGTTTAATAGCGCATTTTACTCGCCATTCCACGCGCTTTAACATGCCGCCTAGCCCAGTACGCTATCTGAAATAGGAGCGACGTATGTTGAACAAATGTGATAGAATTTCCCTGAATTCTTATATTAACCTTAATGTAAAATGATCTAATCGGGTCTCTGTTTGCCCTACCCTAGAAGTTTAATACTGCATTTCACTCGTCATTTCATGCGCTTTGCGATGCCGCTTAGCCCAATAAGCTATCTGAAATAGGAGCGACGCAAATTGAACAAATGTGATAGAATTTTGCTGAATTCTTAAATTAACCATAATATAAAATGATCTAATCGGGTCTCTGTTTGCCCTACCCTAGAAGTTTAATAGTGCATTTCACTCGTCATTTCATGCGCTTTGCGATGCCGCTTAGCCCAATAAGCTATCTGAAATAGGAGCGACGCAAATTGAACAAATGTGATAGAATTTCGCTGAATTCTTATATTAACCAAAATATAAAATGATCTAATCGGGTCTCTGATTGCCGTATCATAGAAGTTTAATAGTGCATTTTACTCGCCATTTCTTGCGCTTTGCGATGCCGCTTAGTCCAATACGCTATCTGAAATATCAGCGACGTAAATTGAACAAATGTGAGAGAATTTCGCTGAATTATTATATTAACCAAAATATAAAATAATCTAATCAGGTCTCTGATTTCCCTATCATAGAAGTTTAGTAGTGCATTTGACTCGCCATTTCATGCGCTTTGAGATGCCGCTTAGCCCAATACGCTATCTGAAATAGGGGCGACGTAAATTGAACAAATGTGATAGAATTACTCTGAATTCTTATATTAACCGCAATATAAAATGATCTAATCGGGTCTCTGATTGCTCTATCATAGTAGTTTAGTAGTGCATTTTACTCGCCATTCCACGCGCTTTAAGATACCGCCTAGCCGAGTGCGCTATCTGAAATAGGAGCGACGTAAGTTGAACAAATGTGATAGAATTTCCCTGAATTCTTAAATTAACCATAATATAAAATGATCTTATCGGGTCTCTGTTTGCCCTACCCTAGAAGTTTAATACTGCATTTCACTCGTCATTTCATGCGCTTTGCGATGCCGCTTAGCCCAATAAGCTATCTGAAATAGGAGCGACGCAAATTGAACAAATGTGATAGAATTTCGCTGAATTCTTATATTAACCAAAATATAAAATGATGTAATCGGGTCTCTGATTGCCCGATCATAGAAGTTTAGTAGTGCATTTTACTGGCCCTTCCACGCGCTTTGAGATCCCGCCTAGCCCAGTACGCTATCTGAATTAGGAGCGACGTAAGTTGAACAAATGTGATAGAATTACGCTAAATTCTTATATTAACCGTAGTATAAAATGATCTAATCGGGTCTCTGTTTGCCCTACCCTAGAAGTTTAATAGTGCATTTTACTCGTCATTTCATGCGCTTTGAGATGTCGCATAGCCCAATACGCTATCTGAAATAGGAACGACGTAAATTGAACAAATATGATAGAATTTTTCTGAATTCTTAAATTAACCATAATATAAAATGATCTAATCGGGTCTCTGTTTGCCCTACCATTGAAGTTTAATAGTGCATTTTACTCGCCATTTTATGCGCTTTGAGATGCCGCTAAGCCCAATACGCTATCTGAAATAGGAGCGACGTAAATTGAAGAAATGAGAAAGAATTATGCTGAATTCTTAAATTGACCATAATATAAAATGATATAATCGGGTCTCTGTTTGCCCTACCCTAGAAGTTTAATATTGCATTTCACTCGCCATTTCATGCGCTTTGAGGTGCCGCTTAGCCCAATATGCTATCTGAAATAGGAGCGACGTAAATTGAACAAATGTGATAGAATTTCCCTGAAATCTTATATAAAACAAAATATAAAATGATCTAATCGGGTCTCTGATTGCCCTATCATGGAAGATTAGTAGTGCATTTTACTCACCCTTCCACGCGCTTTAAGATGCCGCCTAGCCCAGTACGCTATCTGAAATAGGAGCGACGTAAATTGAACAAATGTGATAGAATTTTGCTGAATTCTTAAATTAACCATAATATAAAATGATATAATCGGGTCTCTGATTGCCCTACCCTAGAAGTTTACTAGTGCATTTTACTCGCCATTTCATGCGCTTTGAGATGCCGCTTAGCCCAATACGCTATCAGAAATAGGAGCGACGTAAACTGAACAAATGTGATAGAATTATGCTGTATTCTTAAATTAACCATAATATAAAATGATCTAGTCGGGTCTCTGATTGTCCTACCCTAGAAGTTTAATAGTGAATTTTACTCGCCATTTCATGCGCTCTGAGATGCCGCTTAGCCCAATACGCTATCTGAAATAGGAGCGACGTAAATTGAACAAATGTGATAGAATTTCGCTGAATTCTTATATTAACCAAAATATAAAATGATCTAATCGGGTCTCTGATTGCCCTATCATAGAAGTTTGATAGTGTATTTTACTCGACATTCCACGCGCTTTAAGTTGCCGCCTAGCCCAGTACGCTATCTGAAATAGGAGCTACGTATGTTGAACAAATGTGACAGAATTACGCTGAATTCTTATATTAACCGTAATATAAAATGATCTAATCGGGTCTCTGTTTGCCTTATCCAAGAAGTTTAATAGTGCATTTTACTCGCCATTCCACGCGCTTTAAGATGCCGCCTAGCCCAGGACGCTATCTGAAATAGGAGCTACGTAAGTTGAACAAATGTGACAGAATTACGCTGAATTCTTATATTTACCGTAATATAAAATGATCTAATCGGTTCTCTGATTGCCCTACCATAGAAGTTTAATGGTGCATTTTACTCGCCATTCCACGCGCTTTAAGTTGCCGCCTAGCCCAGTACGCTATCTGAAATAGGAGATACGTAAGTTGAACAAATGTGACAGAATTACGCTGAATTCTTATATCTACCGTAATATAAAATGATCTACTCGGGTCTCTGTTTGCCTTATCCTAGAAGTTTAATAGTGCATTTTACTCGCCATTTCATGCGCTTTGAGGTGCCGCTTAGCCCAATACGCTATCTGAAATAGGAGCGACGTAAATTGAACAAATGTGATAGAATTTCGCTGAATTCTTATATTAACCTCCATGTAAAATGATCTAATCGGGTCTTTGTTCGCCCTACCCTAGAAGTTTAATAGTGCATTTCACTCGTCATTTCATGCGCTTTGAGATGCCGCTTAGCCCAATAAGCTATCTGAAATAGGAACGACGTAAATTGACCAAATGTGATAGAATTTCGCTGAATTCTTGTATTAACCAAAATATAAAATGATCTAATCGGGTCTCTGATTGCCCTATCATAGAAGTTTAATAGTGAATTTTACTCGCCATTCCACGCGCTTTAAGATGCCGCTTAGCCCAATACGCTATCTGCAATAGGAGCGACGTAAATTGAACAAATGTGATAGAATTTCGCTGAATTCTTAAATTAACCATAATATAAAATGATCTAATCCAGTCTCTGTTTGCCCTACCCTAGAAGTTGAATAGTGCATTTTACTCGACATTTCATGCGCTTTGAGATGCCGCTCAGCCCAATACGCTATCTGAAATAGGAGCGACGTAAATTGAACAAATGTGATAGAATTTCGCTGAATTCTTAAATTAACCATAATATAAAATGATCTAATCGGGTCTCTGTTTGCCCTACCCTAGAAGTTTAATAGTGCATTTCACTCGCCATTTCATGCGCTTTGAGGTGCCGCTTAGCCCAATATGCGATCTGAAATAGGAGCGACGTAAATTGAACAAATGTGATAGAATTTCCCTGAAATCTTATATAAAACAAAATATAAAATGATCTAATCGGGTCTCTGATTGCCCTATCATGGAAGATTAGTAGTGCATTTTACCCTCCCTTCCACGCGCTTTAAGATGCCGCCTAGCCCAGTACGCTATCTGAAATAGGAGCGACGTAAATTGAACAAATGTAATCGAATTTCGCTGAATTCTTAAATTAACCATAATATAAAATGAGCTAATCGGGTCTCTGATTGCCGTACCCTAGAAGTTTACTAGTGCATTTTACTCGCCATTTCATGCGCTTTGAGATGCCGCTTAGCCCAATACGCTATCGGAAATAGGAGCGACGTAAATTGAACAAATGTGATAGAATTTCGCTGAATTCTTAAATTAACCATAATATAAAATGATCTTATCGGGTCTCTGTTTGCACTACCCTAGAAGTTTAATAGTGCATTTTACTCGCCATTTCATGCGCTCTGAGATGCCGCTTAGCCCAATACGCTATCTGAAATAGGAGCTACGTATGTTGAACAAATGTGACAGAATTACGCTGAATTCTTATATTAACCGCAATATAAAATGATCTAATCGGGTCTCTGTTTGCCTACCCTAGAAGTTTAGTAGTGCATTTTACTCGCCATGTCTTGCGCTTTGAGATGCAACTTACCCCAATACGCTATCTGAAATAGGAGCGACGTAAATTGAACAAATGTGATAGAATTTCGCTGAATTCTTATATTAACCAAAACATAAAATGATCTAATCGGGTCTCTGATTGCCCTATCATAGAAGTTTAATAGTGCATTTTACTCGCCATTCCATGCGCTTTAAGATGCCGCCTAGCCCAGTACGCTATCTGAAATAGGAGCGACGTAAACTGAACAAATGTGATAGAATATTGCTGTATTCTTAAATTAACCATAATATAAAATGATCTAGTCGGGTCTCTGTTTGCCCTACCCTAGAAGTTTAATAGTGCATTTTACTCGTTATTTCATGCGCTTTGAGATGCCGCTTAGCACAATACGCTATCTGAAATAGGAGCGATGGAAATTGATCAAATGTGATAGAATTTCGCTGAATTCTTTTATTAACCATAACGTAAAATGATCTAATCGGGTCTCTGTTCGCCCTAGCGTAGAAGCTTAATTGTGCATTTTATTCGTCATTTCAGGCGCTTTGAGATGCCGCTTAGCCCAATACGCTATCTGAAATAGGAGCGACGTAAATTGAACAAATGTGATAGAATTTCGCTGAATTATATTAACCAAAATATAAAATGATCTAATCGGGTCTCTGTTTGCCCTACCCTAGAAGTTTAATAGTGCATTTTACTCGCCATTTCTCGCGCTTTGAGATGCCGCTTAGCCCAATACGCTATCTGAAATATCAGCGACGTAAATTGAACAAATGTGAGAGAATTTCGCTGAATTCTTAAATTAACCATAATATAAAATGATCTTATCGGGTCTCTGTTTGCCTTATCCTAGAAGTTTAATAGTGCATTTTACTCGCCATTTCATGCGCCTTGAGATGCCGCTTATCCCAATACGCTATCTGAAATAGGAGCTACGTAAGTTGAACAAATGTGACAGGATTACGCTGAATTCTTATATTTACCGTAATATAAAATGATCTAATCGGTTCTCTGATTGCCCTACCATAGAAGTTTAATGTTGCATTTTACTCGCCATTCCACGCGCTTTAAGTTGCCGCCTAGCCCAATACGCTATCTGAAACAGGAGCTACGTAAGTTGAACAAATGTGACAGAATTACGCTGAATTCTTATATTTACCGTAATATAAAATGATCTAATCGGGTCTCTGTTTGCCTTATCCTAGAAGTTTAATAGTGAATTTTACTCGCCATTCCACGCGCTTTAAGATGCCGCTTAGCCCAATACGCTATCGGAAATAGGAGCGACGTAAATTGAACAAATGTGATAGAATTTCGCTGAATTCTTAAATTAACCATAATATAAAATGATCTTATCGGGTCTCTGTTTGCACTACCCTAGAAGTTTAATAGTGCATTTTACTCGCCATTCCATTCGCTCTGAGATGCCGCTTAGCCCAATACGCTATCTGAAATAGGAGCGACGTAAATTGAACAAATGTGATAGAATTTCGCTGAATTCTTTTATTAACCATAACGTAAAATGATCTAATCGGGTCTCTGTTCGCCCTAGCGTAGAAGCTTAATTGTGCATTTTATTCGTTATTTCATGCGCTTTGAGATGCCGCGTAGCCCAATACGCTATCTGAAATAGGAGCGACGTAAATTGAACAAATGTGATAGAATTTCGCTGAATTCTTATATTAACCAAAATATAAAATGATCTAATCGGGTCTCTGATTGCCCTATCATAGAAGTTTAATAGCGCATTTTACTCGCCATTCCACGCGCTTTAACATGCCGCCTAGCCCAGTACGCTATCTGAAATAGGAGCGACGTATGTTGAACAAATGTGATAGAATTTCCCTGAATTCTTATATTAACCTTAATGTAAAATGATCTAATCGGGTCTCTGTTTGCCCTACCCTAGAAGTTTAATACTGCATTTCACTCGTCATTTCATGCGCTTTGCGATGCCGCTTAGCCCAATAAGCTATCTGAAATAGGAGCGACGCAAATTGAACAAATGTGATAGAATTTTGCTGAATTCTTAAATTAACCATAATATAAAATGATCTAATCGGGTCTCTGTTTGCCCTACCCTAGAAGTTTAATAGTGCATTTCACTCGTCATTTCATGCGCTTTGCGATGCCGCTTAGCCCAATAAGCTATCTGAAATAGGAGCGACGCAAATTGAACAAATGTGATAGAATTTCGCTGAATTCTTATATTGACCAAAATATAAAATGATCTAATCGGGTCTCTGATTGCCCTATCATAGAAGTTTAATAGTGCATTTTACTCGCCATTCCACGCGCTTTAAGATGCCGCCTAGCCCAGTACGCTATTTGAAATAGGAGCGACGTATGTTGAACAAATGTGATAGAATTTCGCTGAATTCTTATATTAACCAAAATATAAAATGATCTAATCGGGTCTCTGATTGCCCTATCATAGAAGTTTAATAGTGCATTTTACTCGACATTTCTTGCGCTTTGAGATGCCGCTTAGTCCAATACGCTATCTGAAATATCAGCGACGTAAATTGAACAAATGTGAGAGAATTTCGCTGAATTATTATATTAACCAAAATATAAAATAATCTAATCAGGTCTCTGATTTCCCTATCATAGAAGTTTAGTAGTGCATTTGACTCGCCATTTCATGCGCTTTGAGATGCCGCTTAGCCCAATACGCTATCTGAAATAGGGGCGACGTAAATTGAACAAATGTGATAGAATTACTCTGAATTCTTATATTAACCGCAATATAAAATGATCTAATCGGGTCTCTGATTGCTCTATCATAGTAGTTTAGTAGTGCATTTTACTCGCCATTCCACGCGCTTTAAGATACCGCCTAGCCGAGTGCGCTATCTGAAATAGGAGCGACGTAAGTTGAACAAATGTGATAGAATTTCCCTGAATTCTTAAATTAACCATAATATAAAATGATCTTATCGGGTCTCTGTTTGCCCTACCCTAGAAGTTTAATACTGCATTTCACTCGTCATTTCATGCGCTTTGCGATGCCGCTTAGCCCAATAAGCTATCTGAAATAGGAGCGACGCAAATTGAACAAATGTGATAGAATTTCGCTGAATTCTTATATTAACCAAAATATAAAATGATCTAATCGGGTCTCTGATTGCCCTATCATAGAAGTTTAATAGTGCATTTTACTCGCCATTCCACGCGCTTTAAGATGCCGCCTAGCCCAGTACGCTATTTGAAATAGGAGCGACGTATGTTGAACAAATGTGATAGAATTTCGCTGAATTCTTATATTAACCAAAATATAAAATGATCTAATCGGGTCTCTGATTGCCCTATCATAGAAGTTTAATAGTGCATTTTACTCGACATTTCTTGCGCTTTGAGATGCCGCTTAGTCCAATACGCTATCTGAAATATCAGCGACGTAAATTGAACAAATGTGAGAGAATTTCGCTGAATTATTATATTAACCAAAATATAAAATAATCTAATCAGGTCTCTGATTTCCCTATCATAGAAGTTTAGTAGTGCATTTGACTCGCCATTTCATGCGCTTTGAGATGCCGCTTAGCCCAATACGCTATCTGAAATAGGGGCGACGTAAATTGAACAAATGTGATAGAATTACTCTGAATTCTTATATTAACCGCAATATAAAATGATCTAATCGGGTCTCTGTTTGCCTTATCCTAGAAGTTTAATAGTGCATTTTACTCGCCATTTCATGCGCTTTGAGATGCCGCTTAGCCCAGTACGCTATCTGAAATAGGAGCGACGTAAATTGAACAAATGTGATAGAATTTCGCTGAATTCTTATATTAACCAAAATATAAAATGATCTAATCGGGTCTCTGATTGCCCTATCATAGAAGTTTAATAGTGCATTTTACTCGCCATTCCGCGGGCTTTAAGATACCGCCTAGCCCAGTATGCTATCTGAAATAGGAACTACGTAAATTGAACAAATGTGATAGAATTTTGCTGAATTCTTAAATTAAGCATAATATAAAATGATCTAATCGGGTCTCTGATTGCCCTACACTAGAAGTATAATAGTGCATTTTACTCGCCATTTCATGCGCTTTGAGATGCCGCCTAGCCCAGTACGCTATCTGAAAGAGGTGCGACGTAAGTTGAACAAATGTGATAGAATTACGCTGAATTCTTATATTAACCGTAATATAAAATGATCTATTCGGGTTTCTGTTCGCCCTACCCCAGAAGTTTAATAGAGCATTTCACTCGTCAATCCATGCGCTTTGAGATGCCGCTTAGCCCAATACGCTATCTGAAATAGGAGCGACGTAAATTGAACAAATGTGATAGAATTTCGCTGAATTCTTATATTAACCAAAATATAAAATGATCTAATCGGGTCTCTGATAGCCCTATCATAGAAGTTTAATAGTGCATTTTACTCGCCATTCCACGCGCTTTAAGATGCCGCCTAGCCCAGTACGCTATCTGAAAGAGGAGCGACGTAAGTTGAACAAATGTGATAGAATTACGCTGAATTCTTATATTAACCATAATATAAAATGATCTTATCGGGTCTCTGTTTGCACTACACTAGAAGTTTAATAGTGCATTTTACTCGACATTTCTTGCGCTTTGAGATGCCGCTTAGTCCAATACGCTATCTGAAATATCAGTGACGTAAATTGAACAAATGTGAGAGAATTTCGCTGAATTCTTATATTAACCAAAATATAAAATGATCAAATCGGGTCTCTGTTTGCCCTACCCTAGAAGTTTAACAGTGCATTTTACTCGTCATTTCATGCGCTTTGAGATGCCGCATAGCCCAATACGCTATCTGAAATAGGAACGACGTAAATTGAACAAATGTGATAGAATTTTTCTGAATTCTTAAATTAACCATTATATAAAATGATCTAATCGGGTCTCTGTTTGCCCTACTCTTGAAGTTTAATAGTGCATTTGACTCGTCATTTCATGCGCTTTGCGATGCCGCTTAGCCCAATAAGCTATCTGAAATAGGAGCGACGTAAATGGAACAAATGTGTTAGAACTTCGCTGAATTCTTATATTAACCAAAATATAAAATGATCTAATCGGGTCTCTGATTGCCCTATCATAGAAGTTTAATAGTGCATTTTACTCGCCATTCCACGCGCTTTAAGATGCCGCCTAGCCCAGTACGCTATCTGAAATAGGAGCGACGTATGTTGAACAAATGTGATAGAATTTCCCTGAATTCTTATATTAACCTTAATGTAAAATGATCTAATCGGGTCTCTGATTGCCCTATCATAGAAGTTTAGTAGTGCATTTTACTCGCCCTTCCACGCGCTTTGAGATGCCGCCTAGCCCAGTACGCTATCTGAAATAGGAGCGACGTAAATTGAACAAATGTGATAGAATTTCGCTGAATTCTTAAATTAACCATAATATAAAATGATCTTATCGGGTCTCTGTTTGCCCTACCCTAGAAGTTTAATAGTGCATTGTACTCCACATTTCTTGCGCTTTGAGATGCCGCTTAGCCCAATACGCTATCTGAAATATCAGCGACGTAAATTGAACAAATGTGAGAGAATTTCGCTGAATTCTTATATTAACCAAAATATAAAATGATGTAATCGGGTCTCTGATTGCCCGATCATAGAAGTTTAGTAGTGCATTTTACTCGCCCTTCCACGCGCTTTGAGATACCGCCTTGCCCAGTACGCTATCTGAAATAGGAGCGACGTAAGTTGAACAAATGTGATAGAATTACGCTGAATTCTTATATTAACCATAATATAAAATGATCTAATCGGGTCTCTGTTTGCCCTACCCTAGAAGTTTAATAGTGCATTTTACACGTCATTTCATGCGCTTTGAGATGTCGCATAGCCCAATACGCTATCTGAAATAGGAACGACGTAAATTGAACAAATGTGATAGAATTTTTCTGAATTCTTAAATTAACCATAATATAAAATGATCTAATCGGGTCTCTGTTTGCCCTACCATTGAAGTTTAATAGTGCATTTTACTCGCCATTTTATGCGCTTTGAGATGCCGCTTAGCCCAATACGCTATCTGAAATAGGTGCGACGTAAATTGAACAAATGTGATAGAATTTCGCTGAATTCTTATATTAACCAAAATATAAAATGATCTAATCGGGTCTCTGATTGCCCTATCACAGAAGTTTGATAGTGCATTTTACTCGCCATGTCCTGCGCTTTGAGATGCAGCTTACCCCAATACGCTATCTGAAATAGGAGCGACGTAAATTGAACAAATGTGATAGAATTTCCGTGAATTCTTATATTAACCATAATATAAAATGATCTATTCCGGTTTCTGTTCGGCCTACGCCAGAAGTTTAATAGAGCATTTCACTCGTCAATCCATGCGCTTTGAGATGCCGCTTAGCCCAATGCGCTATCTGAAATAGGAGCGACGTAAATTGAACAAATGTGATAGAATTTCGCTGAATTCTTATATTAACCAAAACATAAAATGATCTAATCGGGTCTCTGATTGCCCTATCATAGAAGTATAATAGTGCATTTTACTCGCCATTCCACGCGCTTTAAGATGCCGCCTAGCCCAGGACGCTATCTGAAATAGGAGCCACGTAAGTTGAGCAAATGTGACAGAGTTACGCTGAATTCTTATATGAACCGCAATATAAAATGATCTAATCGGGTCTCTGTTTGCCTTATCCTAGAAGTTTAATAGTGCATTTTACTCGCCATTTCATGCGCTTTGAGATGCCGCTTAGCCCAGTACGCTATCTGAAATAGGAGCGACGTAAATTGATCAAATGTGATAGAATTTCGCTGAATTCTTATATTAACCAAAATATAAAATGATCTAATCGGGTCTCTGATAGCCCTATCATAGAAGTTTAATAGTGCATTTTACTCGCCATTCCACGCGCTTTAAGATGCCGCCTAGCCCAGTACGCTATCTGAAAGAGGAGCGACGTAAGTTGAACAAATGTGATAGAATTACGCTGAATTCTTATATTAACCGTAATATAAAATGATCTAATCGGGTCTCTGTTTGCCTTATCCTAGAAGTGTAATAGTGCATGTTACTCGCCATTTCATGCGCATTGAGATGCCGCTTAGCCCAATACGCTATCTGAAATAGGAGCGACGTAAATTGAACAAATGTGATAGAATTTCGCTGAATTCTTATATTAACCAAAATATAAAATGATCTAATCGGGTCTCTGTTTGCCCTACCCTAGAAGTTTAATAGTGCATTTTACTCGCCATTTCTCGCGCTTTGAGATGCCGCTTAGCCCAATACGCTATCTGAAATATCAGCGACGTAAATTGAACAAATGTGAGAGAATTTCGCTGAATTCTTATATTAACCAAAATATAAAATGATCTAATCGGGTCTCTGATTGCCCTATCATAGAAGTTTAGTAGTGCATTTTACTCGCCCTTCCACGCGCTTTGAGATACCGCCTAGCCCAGTACGCTATCTGAAATAGGAGCGACGTAAGTTGAACAAATGTGATAGAATTACGCTGAATTCTTATATTAACCGTAATATAAAATGATCTAATCGGGTCTCTGTTTGCCCTACCCTAGAAGTTTAACAGTGCATTTTACTCGCCATTTCATGCGCTTTGAGATGCCGCATAGCCCAATACGCTATCTGAAATAGGAACGAAGTAAATTGAACAAATGTGATAGAATTTTTCTGAATTCTTAAATTAACCATTATATAAAATGATCTAATCGGGTCTCTGTTTGCCCTACCCTTGAAGTTTAATAGTGCATTTTACTCGCCATTCCACGCGCTTTAAGATGCCGCCTAGCCCAGTACGCTATCTCAAATAGGAGCGACGTAAATGGAACAAATGTGTTAGAATTTCGCTGAATTATTATATTAACCAAAATATAAAATAATCTAATCGGGTCTCTGATTTCCCTATCATAGAAGTTTAACAGTGCATTTGACTCGCCATTTCATGCGCTTTGAGATGCCGCTTAGCCCAATACGCTATCTGAAATAGGAGCGACGTAAATTGAACAAATGTGATAGAAATTCGCTGAATTCTTAAATTAACCATAATATAAAATGATCTAATGGGGTCTCTGATTGCCCTACCCTAGAAGATTAATAGTGCATTTCACTCGCCATTTCATGCGCTTTGAGATGCCGCTTAGCCCAATACGCTATCTGACATAGGAGCGACGTAAATTGAACAAATGTGATAGAATTTCGCTGAATTCTTATATTAACCAAAATATAAAATGATCTAATCGGGTCTCTGATTGCCCTATCATAGAAGTTTAATAGTGCATTTTACTCGCCATTCCAAGCGCTTTAAGTTGCCGCCTAGCCCAGTACGCTATCTGAAATAGGAGCTACGTAAGTTGAACAAATGTGACAGAATTACGCTGAATTCTTATATTAACCGTAATATAAAATGATCTAATCGGGTCTCTGTTTGCCCTACCCTAGAAGTTTAATAGTGCATTTTACTAGCCATTTCTTGCGCTTTGAGATGCCGCTTAGCCCAGTACGCTATCTGAAATAGGAGCGACGTAAATTGAACAAATGTGATAGAATTTTGCTGAATTCTTAAATTAACCATAATATAAAATGATCTAATCGGGTCTCTGTTTGACCTACCCTAGAAGTTTAATAGTGCATTTCACTCGTCATTTCATGCGCTTTGCGATGCCGCTTAGCCCAATAAGCTATCTGAAATAGGAGCGACGCAAATTGAACAAATGTGATAGAATTTCGCTGAATTCTTATATTAACCAAAATATAAAATGATCTAATCGGGTCTCTGATTGCCCTATCATAGAAGTTTAATAGTGCATTTTACTCGCCATTCCACGCGCTTTAAGATGCCGCCTAGCCCAGTACGCTATCGGAAATAGGAGCGACGTATGTTGAACAAATGTGATAGAATTTCGCTGAATTCTTATATTAACCAAAATATAAAATGATCTAATCGGGTCTCTGATTGCCCTATCATAGAAGTTTAATAGTGAATTTTACTCGCCATTCCACGCGCTTTAAGATGCCGCTTAGCCCAATACGCTATCAGCAATAGGAGCGACGTAAATTGAACAAATGTGATAGAATTTCGCTGAATTCTTAAATTAACCATAATATAAAATGATCTAATCGGGTCTCTGTTTGCCCTACCCTAGAAGTTTAACAGTGCATTTTACTCGCCATTTCATGCGCTTTGAGATGCCGCTTAGCCCAATACGCTATCTGAAATAGGAGCGACGTAAATTGAACAAATGTGATAGAATTTCGCAGAATTCTTAAATTAACCATAATATAAAATGATCTAATGGGGTCTCTGTTTGCCCTACCCTAGAAGCTTAATAGTGCATTTGACTCGTCATTTCATGCGCTTTGAGATGCCGCTTAGCCCAATACGCTATCTGAAATAGGAGCGATGTAAATTGATCAAATGTGATAGAATTTCGCTGAATTCTTTTATTAACCATAACGTAAAATGATCTAATCGGGTCTCTGTTCGCCCTAGCGTAGAAGCTTAATTGTGCATTTTATTCGTCATTTCATGCGCTTTGAGATGCCGCTTAGCCCAATACGCTATCTGAAATAGGAGCGACGTAAATTGAACAAATGTGATAGAATTACGCTGAATTCTTATATTAACCGTAATATAAAATGATCTAATCGGGTCTCTGTTTGCCCTACCCTAGAAGTTTAACAGTTCATTTTACTCGTCATTTCATGCGCTTCGAGATGCCGCATAGCCCAATACGCTTTCTGACATAGGAGCGACGTAAATTGAACAAATGTGATAGAATTTTGCTGAATTCTTATATTAATCAAAATATAAAATGATCTAATCGGGTCTCTGATTGCCCTATCATAGAAGTTTAATAGTGCATTTTACTCGCCATTCCACGCGCTTTAAGATGCCGCCTAGCCCAGTACGCTATGTGAAATAGGAGCGACGTATGTTGAACAAATGTGATAGAATTTCCCTGAATTCTTATATTAACCTTAATGTAAAATGATCTAATCGGGTCTCTGATTGCCCTATCATAGAAGTTTAGTAGTGCATTTTACTCGCCCTTCCACGCGCTTTGAGATGCCGCCTAGCCCAGTACGCTATCTGAAATAGGAGCGACGTAAATTGAACAAATGTGATAGAATTTCGCTGAATTCTTAAATTGATCATAATATAAAATGATCTTATCGGGTCTCTGTTTGCCCTACCCTAGAAGTTTAATAGTGCATTGTACTCCACATTTCTTGCGCTTTGAGATGCCGCTTAGCCCAATACGCTATCTGAAATAGGAGCGACGTAAATTGAACAAATGTGATAGAAATTCGCTGAATTCTTAAATTAACCATAATATAAAATGATCTAATGGGGTCTCTGATTGCCCTACCCTAGAAGATTAATAGTGCATTTCACTCGCCATTTCATGCGCTTTGAGATGCCGCTTAGCCCAATACGCTATCTGACATAGGAGCGACGTAAATTGAACAAATGTGATAGAATTTCGCTGAATTCTTATATTAACCAAAATATAAAATGATCTAATCGGGTCTCTGATTGCCCTATCATAGAAGTTTAATAGTGCATTTTACTCGCCATTCCAAGCGCTTTAAGTTGCCGCCTAGCCCAGTACGCTATCTGAAATAGGAGCTACGTAAGTTGAACAAATGTGACAGAATTACGCTGAATTCTTATATTAACCGTAATATAAAATGATCTAATCGGGTCTCTGTTTGCCCTACCCTAGAAGTTTAATAGTGCATTTTACTCGCCATTTCTTGCGCTTTGAGATGCCGCTTAGCCCAGTACGCTATCTGAAATAGGAGCGACGTAAATTGAACAAATGTGATAGAATTTCGCTGAATTCTTATATTAACCAAAATATAAAATGATCTAATCGGGTCTCTGATAGCCCTATCATAGAAGTTTAATAGTGCATTTTACTCGCCATTCCACGCGCTTTAAGATGCCGCCTAGCCCAGTACGCTATCTGAAAGAGGAGCGACGTAAGTTGAACAAATGTGATAGAATTACGCTGAATTCTTATATTAACCATAATATAAAATGATCTTATCGGGTCTCTGTTTGCACTACACTAGAAGTTTAATAGTGCATTTTACTCGACATTTCTTGCGCTTTGAGATGCCGCTTAGTCCAATACGCTATCTGAAATATCAGTGACGTAAATTGAACAAATGTGAGAGAATTTCGCTGAATTCTTATATTAACCAAAATATAAAATGATCTAATCGGGTCTCTGATTGCCCTATCATAGAAGTTTAGTAGTGCATTTTACTCGCCCTTCAACGCGCTTTCAGATACCGCCTAGCCCAGTACGCTATCTGAAATAGGAGCGACGTAAGTTGAACAAATGTGATAGGATTACGCTGAATTCTTATATTAACCGTAATATAAAATGATCTAATCGGGTCTCTGTTTGCCCTACCCTAGAAGTTTAAGAGTGCATTTTACTCGTCATTTCATGCGCTTTGAGATGCCGCATAGCCCAATACGCTATCTGAAATAGGAACGACGTAAATTGAACAAATGTGATAGAATTTTTCTGAATTCTTAAATTAACCATTATATAAAATGATCTAATCGGGTCTCTGTTTGCCCTACCCTTGAAGTTTAATAGTGCATTTGACTCGTCATTTCATGCGCTTTGCGATGCCGCTTAGCCCAATAAGCTATCTGAAACGACGTAAATGGAACAAATGTGTTAGAACTTCGCTGAATTCTTATATTAACCAAAATATAAAATGATCTAATCGGGTCTCTGATTGCCCTATCATAGAAGTTTAATAGTGCATTTTACTCGCCATTCCACGCGCTTTAAGATGCCGCCTAGCCCAGTACGCTATCTGAAATAGGAGCGACGTATGTTGAACAAATGTGATAGAATTTCCTGAATTCTTATATTAACCTTAATGTAAAATGATCTAATCGGGTCTCTGATTGCCCTATCATAGAAGTTTAGTAGTGCATTTTACTCGCCCTTCCACGCGCTTTGAGATGCCGCCTAGCCCAGTACGCTATCTGAAATAGGAGCGACGTAAATTGAACAAATGTGATAGAATTTCGCTGAATTCTTAAATTGACCATAATATAAAATGATCTTATCGTGTCTCTGTTTGCCCTACCCTAGAAGTTTAATAGTGCATTGTACTCCACATTTCTTGCGCTTTGAGATGCCGCTTAGCCCAATACGCTATCTGAAATATCAGCGACGTAAATTGAACAAATGTGAGAGAATTTCGCTGAATTCTTATATTAACCAAAATATAAAATGATGTAATCGGGTCTCTGATTGCCCGATCATAGAAGTTTAGTAGTGCATTTTACTCGCCCTTCCACGCGCTTAGAGATTCCGCCTAGCCCAGTACGCTATCTGAAATAGGAGCGACGTAAGTTGAACAAATGTGATAGAATTACGCTGAATTCTTATATTAACCGTAATATAAAATGATCTAATCGGGTCTCTGTTTGCCTACCCTAGAAGTTTAATAGTGCATTTTACTCGCCATTTCATGCGCTTTGAGATGTCGCATAGCCCAATACGCTATCTGAAATAGGAACGACGTAAATTGAACAAATGTGATAGAATTTTTCTGAATTCTTAAATTAACCATAATATAAAATGATCTAATCGGGTCTCTGTTTGCCCTACCATTGAAGTTAATAGTGCATTTTACTCGCCATTTTATGCGCTTTGAGATGCCGCTTAGCCCAATACGCTATCTGAAATAGGTGCGACGTAAATTGAACAAATGTGATAGAATTTCGCTGAATTCTTATATTAACCAAAATATAAAATGATCTAATCGGGTCTCTGATTGCCCTATCACAGAAGTTTGATAGTGCATTTTACTCGCCATTTCATGCCGCTTTGAGATGCCGCTTAGCCCAATACGCTATCTGGAATAGGAGCGACGTAAATTGAACAAATGTGATAGAATTTCCGGTGAATACTTATATTAACCGTAATATAAAATGATCTATTCCGGTTTCTGTTCGGCCTACGCCAGAAGTTTAATAGAGCATTTCACTCGACAATCCATGCGCTTTGAGATGCCGCTTAGCCCAATGCGCTATCTGAAATAGGAGCGACGTAAATTGAACAAATGTGATAGAATTTCGCTGAATTCTTATATTAACCAAAACATAAAATGATCTAATCGGGTCTCTGATTGCCCTATCATAGAAGTATAATAGTGCATTTTACTCGCCATTCCACGCGCTTTAAGATGCCGCCTAGCCCAGGACGCTATCTGAAATAGGAGGCCACGTAAGTTGAGCAAATGTGACAGAGTTACGCTGAATTCTTATATGAACCGCAATATAATATGATCTAATCGGGTCTCTGTTTGCCTTATCCTAGAAGTTTAATAGTGGCATTTTACTCGCCATTTCATGCGCTTTGAGATGCCGCTTAGCCCCGAGTACGCTATCTGAAATAGGAGCCGACGTAAATTGGTCAAATGTGATAGAATTTCGCTGAATTCTTATATTAACCAAAATATAAAATGATCTAATCGGGTCTCTGATAGCCCTATCATAGAAGTTTAATAGTGCATTTTACTCGCCATTCCACGCGCTTTAAGATGCCGCCTAGCCCAGTACGCTATCTGAAAGAGGAGCGACGTAAGTTGAACAAATGTGATAGAATTACGCTGAATTCTTATATTAACCGTAATATAAAATGATCTAATCGGGTCTCTGTTTGCCTTATCCTAGAAGTGTAATAGTGCATGTTACTCGCCATTTCATGCGCATTGAGATGCCGCTTAGCCCAATACGCTATCTGAAATAGGAGCGACGTAAATTGAACAAATGTGATAGAATTTCGCTGAATTCTTATATTAACCAAAATATAAAATGATCTAATCGGGTCTCTGTTTGCCCTACCCTAGAAGTTTAATAGTGCATTTTACTCGCCATTTCTCGCGCTTTGAGATGCCGCTTAGCCCAATACGCTATCTGAAATATCAGCGACGTAAATTGAACAAATGTGAGAGAATTTCGCTGAATTCTTATATTAACCAAAATATAAAAATGATCTAATCGGGTCTCTGATTGCCCTATCATAGAAGTTTAGTAGTGCATTTTACTCGCCCTTCCACGCGCTTTGAGATACCGCCTAGCCCAGTACGCTATCTGAAATAGGAGCGACGTAAGTTGAACAAATGTGATAGAATTACGCTGAATTCTTATATTAACCGTAATATAAAATGATCTAATCGGGTCTCTGTTTGCCCTACCCTAGAAGTTTAATAGTGCATTTTACTCGCCATTTCATGCGCTTTGAGATGCCGCATAGCCCAATACGCTATCTGAAATAGGAACGAAGTAAATTGAACAAATGTGATAGAATTTTTCTGAATTCTTAAATTAACCATTATATAAAATGATCTAATCGGGTCTCTGTTTGCCCTACCCTTGAAGTTTAATAGTGCATTTTACTCGCCATTCCACGCGCTTTAAGATGCCGCCTAGCCCAGTACGCTATCTGAAATAGGAGCGACGTAAATGGAACAAATGTGTTAGAATTTCGCTGAATTATTATATTAACCAAAATATAAAATAATCTAATCGGGTCTCTGATTTCCCTATCATAGAAGTTTAACAGTGCATTTGACTCGCCATTTCATGCGCTTTGAGATGCCGCTTAGCCCAATACGCTATCTGAAATAGGAGCGACGTAAATTGAACAAATGTGATAGAAATTCGCTGAATTCTTAAATTAACCATAATATAAAATGATCTAATGGGGTCTCTGATTGCCCTACCCTAGAAGATTAATAGTGCATTTCACTCGCCATTTCATGCGCTTTGAGATGCCGCTTAGCCCAATACGCTATCTGACATAGGAGCGACGTAAATTGAACAAATGTGATAGAATTTCGCTGAATTCTTATATTAACCAAAATATAAAATGATCTAATCGGGTCTCTGATTGCCCTATCATAGAAGTTTAATAGTGCATTTTACTCGCCATTCCAAGCGCTTTAAGTTGCCGCCTAGCCCAGTACGCTATCTGAAATAGGAGCTACGTAAGTTGAACAAATGTGACAGAATTACGCTGAATTCTTATATTAACCGTAATATAAAATGATCTAATTGGGTCTCTGTTTGCCCTACCCTAGAAGTTTAATAGTGCATTTTACTAGCCATTTCTTGCGCTTTGAGATGCCGCTTAGCCCAGTACGCTATCTGAAATAGGAGCGACGTAAATTGAACAAATGTGATAGAATTTTGCTGAATTCTTAAATTAACCATAATATAAAATGATCTAATCGGGTCTCTGTTTGACCTACCCTAGAAGTTTAATAGTGCATTTCACTCGTCATTTCATGCGCTTTGCGATGCCGCTTAGCCCAATAAGCTATCTGAAATAGGAGCGACGCAAATTGAACAAATGTGATAGAATTTCGCTGAATTCTTATATTAACCAAAATATAAAATGATCTAATCGGGTCTCTGATTGCCCTATCATAGAAGTTTAATAGTGCATTTTACTCGCCATTCCACGCGCTTTAAGATGCCGCCTAGCCCAGTACGCTATCGGAAATAGGAGCGACGTATGTTGAACAAATGTGATAGAATTTCGCTGAATTCTTATATTAACCAAAATATAAAATGATCTAATCGGGTCTCTGATTGCCCTATCATAGAAGTTTAATAGTGAATTTTACTCGCCATTCCACGCGCTTTAAGATGCCGCTTAGCCCAATACGCTATCAGCAATAGGAGCGACGTAAATTGAACAAATGTGATAGAATTTCGCTGAATTCTTAAATTAACCATAATATAAAATGATCTAATCGGGTCTCTGTTTGCCCTACCCTAGAAGTTTAACAGTGCATTTTACTCGCCATTTCATGCGCTTTGAGATGCCGCTTAGCCCAATACGCTATCTGAAATAGGAGCGACGTAAATTGAACAAATGTGATAGAATTTCGCAGAATTCTTAAATTAACCATAATATAAAATGATCTAATGGGGTCTCTGTTTGCCCTACCCTAGAAGCTTAATAGTGCATTTCACTCGTCATTTCATGCGCTTTGAGATGCCGCTTAGCCCAATACGCTATCTGAAATAGGAGCGACGTAAATTGATCAAATGTGATAGAATTTCGCTGAATTCTTTTATTAACCATAACGTAAAATGATCTAATCGGGTCTCTGTTCGCCCTAGCGTAGAAGCTTAATTGTGCATTTTATTCGTCATTTCATGCGCTTTGAGATGCCGCTTAGCCCAATACGCTATCTGAAATAGGAGCGACGTAAATTGAACAAATGTGATAGAATTACGCTGAATTCTTATATTAACCGTAATATAAAATGATCTAATCGGGTCTCTGTTTGCCCTACCCTAGAAGTTTAACAGTTCATTTTACTCGTCATTTCATGCGCTTCGAGATGCCGCATAGCCCAATACGCTTTCTGACATAGGAGCGACGTAAATTGAACAAATGTGATAGAATTTTGCTGAATTCTTATATTAATCAAAATATAAAATGATCTAATCGGGTCTCTGATTGCCCTATCATAGAAGTTTAATAGTGCATTTTACTCGCCATTCCACGCGCTTTAAGATGCCGCCTAGCCCAGTACGCTATGTGAAATAGGAGCGACGTATGTTGAACAAATGTGATAGAATTTCCCTGAATTCTTATATTAACCTTAATGTAAAATGATATAATCGGGTCTCTGATTGCCCTATCATAGAAGTTTAGTAGTGCATTTTACTCGCCCTTCCACGCGCTTTGAGATGCCGCCTAGCCCAGTACGCTATCTGAAATAGGAGCGACGTAAATTGAACAAATGTGATAGAATTTCGCTGAATTCTTAAATTGATCATAATATAAAATGATCTTATCGGGTCTCTGTTTGCCCTACCCTAGAAGTTTAATAGTGCATTGTACTCCACTTTTCTTGCGCTTTGAGATGCCGCTTAGCCCAATACGCTATCTGAAATAGGAGCGACGTAAATTGAACAAATGTGATAGAAATTCGCTGAATTCTTAAATTAACCATAATATAAAATGATCTAATGGGGTCTCTGATTGCCCTACCCTAGAAGATTAATAGTGCATTTCACTCGCCATTTCATGCGCTTTGAGATGCCGCTTAGCCCAATACGCTATCTGACATAGGAGCGACGTAAATTGAACAAATGTGATAGAATTTCGCTGAATTCTTATATTAACCAAAATATAAAATGATCTAATCGGGTCTCTGATTGCCCTATCATAGAAGTTTAGTAGTGCATTTTACTCGCCATTCCAAGCGCTTTAAGTTGCCGCCTAGCCCAGTACGCTATCTGAAATAGGAGCTACGTAAGTTGAACAAATGTGACAGAATTACGCTGAATTCTTATATTAACCGTAATATAAAATGATCTAATCGGGTCTCTGTTTGCCCTACCCTAGAAGTTTAATAGTGCATTTTACTCGCCATTTCTTGCGCTTTGAGATGCCGCTTAGCCCAGTACGCTATCTGAAATAGGAGCGACGTAAATTGAACAAATGTGATAGAATTTTGCTGAATTCTTAAATTAACCATAATATAAAAGGATCTAATCGGGTCTCTGTTTGACCTACCCTAGAAGTTTAATAGTGCATTTCACTCGTCATTTCATGCGCTTTGCGATGCCGCTTAGCCCAATACGCTATCTGAAATATCAGCGACGTAAATTGAACAAATGTGAGAGAATTTCGCTGAATTCTTATATTAACCAAAATATAAAATGATCTAGTCGGGTCTCTGATTACCCTATCATAGAAGTTTAGTAGAGCATTTTACTCGCCCTTCCACGCGCTTTGAGATACCGCCTTGCCCAGTACGCTATCTGAAATAGGAGCGACGTAAGTTGAACAAATGTGATAGAATTACGCTGAATTCTTATATTAACCGTAATATAAAATGATCTAATCGGGTCTCTGTTTGCCCTACCCTAGAAGTTTAACAGTGCATTTTACTCGTCATTTCATGCGCTTCGAGATGCCGCATAGCCCAATACGCTTTCTGACATAGGAGCGACGTAAATTGAACAAATGTGATAGAATTTCGCTGAATTCTTAAATTAACCATAATATAAAATGATCTAATCGGGTCTCTGATTGCCCTATCATAGAAGTTTAATAGTGAATTTTACTCGCCATTCCACGCGCTTTAAGATGCCGCTTATCCCAATACGCCTATCAGCAATAGGAGCGACGTAAATTGAACAAATGTGATAGAATTTCGCTGAATTCTTAAATTAACCATAATATAAAATGATCTAATCGGGTCTCTGTTTGCCCTACCCTAGAGGTTTAATAGTGCATTTGACTCGTCATTTCATGCGCTTTGAGATGCCGCTTAGCCCAATATGCTATCTGAAATAGGAGCGATGTAAATTGAACAAATGTGATAGAATTTCGCTGAATTCTTAAATTAACCATAATATAAAATGATCTAATCGGGTCTCTGTTTGCCCTACCCTAGCAAGTTTAACAGTGCATTTTACTCGCCATTTCATGCGCTTTGAGATGCCGCTTAGCCCAATACGCTATCTGAAATAGGAGCGACGTGAATTGAACAAATGTGATAGAATTTCGCAGAATTCTTAAATTAACCATAATATAAAATGATCTAATCGGGTCTCTGTTTGCCCTACCCTAGAAGTTTAATAGTGCATTTGATTCGTCATTTCATGCGCTTTGAGATGCCGCTTAGCCCAATATGCTATCTGAAATAGGAGCGATGTAAATTGATCAAATGTGATAGAATTTCGCTGAATTCTTTTATTAACCATAACGTAAAATGATCTAATCGGGTCTCTGTTCGCCCTAGCGTAGAAGCTTAATTGTGCATTTTATTCGTCATTTCATGCGCTTTGAGATGCCGCTTAGCCCAATACGCTATCTGAAATAGGAGCGACGTAAATTGAACAAATGTGATAGAATTTCGCTGAATTCTTATATTAACCAAAATATAAGATGATCTAATCGGGTCTCTGTTTGCCCTACCCTAGAAGTTTAATAGTGCATTTTACTCGCCATTTCTCGCGCCTTGGAGTTGCCGCTTAGCCCAATACGCTATCTGAAATATCAGCCAACGTAAATTGAACAAATGTGAGACAATTTCGCTGAATTCTTAAATTAACCATAATATAAAATGATCTTATCGGGTCCCTGTTTGCCCTACCCTAGAAGTTTAATAGTGCATTTTACTCGACATTTCTTGCGCTTTGAGATGCCGCTTAGTCCAATACGCTATCTGAAATATCAGCGACGTAAATTGAACAAATGTGAGAGAATTTCGCTGAATTCTTATATTAACCAAAATATAAAATGATCTAGTCGGGTCTCTGATTACGCCTATCATAGAAGTTTAGTAGAGCATTTTACTCGCCCTTCCACGCGCTTTGAGATACCGCCTTGCCCAGTACGCTATCTGAAATAGGAGCGACGTAGGTTGAACAAATGTGATAGAATTACGCTGAATTCTTATATTAACCGTAATATAAAATGATCTAATCGGGTCTCTGTTTCCCTACCCTAGAAGTTTAACAGTGCATTTTACTCGTCATTTCATGCGCTTCGAGATGCCGCATAGCCCAATACGCCTATCTGACATAGGAGCGACGTAAATTGAACAAATGTGATAGAATTTCGCTGAATTCTTAAATTAACCATAAATAAATATTAATAATGATCTAATGGGGTCTCTGATTGCCCTACCCTAGAAGATTAATAGTGCATTTCACTCGCCATTTCATGCGCTTTGAGAAGCCGCTTAGCCCAATACGCTATCTGACATAGGAGCGACGTAAATTGAACAAATGTGATAGAACTTCGCTGAATTCTTATATTAACCAAAATATAAAATGATCTAATCGGGTCTCTGATTGCCCTATCATAGAAGTTTAATAGTGCATTTTACTCGCCATTCCACGCGCTTTAAGATGCCGCTTAGCCCAGTACGCTATGTGAAATAGGAGCGACGTATGTTGAACAAATGTGATAGAATTTCTTATATTAACCTTAATGTAAAATGATCTAATCGGGTCTCTGATTGCCCTATCATAGAAGTTTAGTAGTGCATTTTACTCGCCCTTCCACGCGCTTTGAGATGCCGCCTAGCCCAGTACGCTATCTGAAATAGGAGCGACGTAACTTGAACAAATGTGATAGAATTTCGCTGAATTCTTAAATTGATCATAATATAAAATGATCTTATCGGGTCTCTGTTTGCCCTACCCTAGAAGTTTAATAGTGCATTGTACTCCACTTTTCTTGCGCTTTGAGATGCCGCTTAGCCCAATACGCTATCTGAAATAGGAGCGACGTAAATTGAACAAATGTGATAGAAATTCGCTGAATTCTTAAATTAACCATAATATAAAATGATCTAATGGGGTCTCTGATTGCCCTACCCTAGAAGATTAATAGTGCATTTCACTCGCCATTTCATGCGCTTTGAGATGCCGCTTAGCCCCAATACGCTATCTGACATAGGAGCGACGTAAATTGAACAAATGTGATAGAATTTCGCTGAATTCTTATATTAACCAAAATATAAAAATGATCTAATCGGGTCTCTGATTGCCCTATCATAGAAGTTTAATAGTGCATTTTACTCGCCATTCCAAGCGCTTTAAGTTGCCGCCTAGCCCAGTACGCTATCTGAAATAGGAGCTACGTAAGTTGAACAAATGTGACAGAATTACGCTGAATTCTTATATTAACCGTAATATAAAAATGATCTTATCGGGGTCTCTGTTTGCCCTACCCTAGAAGTTTAATAGTGCATTTTACTCGCCATTTCTTGCGCTTTGAGATGCCGCTTAGCCCAGTACGCTATCTGAAATAGGAGCGACGTAAATTGAACAAATGTGATAGAATTTTGCTGAATTCTTAAATTAACCATAATATAAAAGGATCTAATCGGGTCTCTGTTTGACCTACCCTAGAAGTTTAATAGTGCATTTCACTCGTCATTTCATGCGCTTTGCGATGCCGCTTACCCCCAATACGCTATCTGAAATATCAGCGACGTAAATTGAACAAATGTGAGAGAATTTCGCTGAATTCTTATATTAACCAAAATATAAAATGATCTAGTCGGGTCTCTGATTACCCTATCATAGAAGTTTAGTAGAGCATTTTACTCGCCCTTCCACGCGCTTTGAGATACCGCCTTGCCCAGTACGCTATCTGAAATAGGAGCGACGTAAGTTGAACAAATGTGATAGAATTACGCTGAATTCTTATATTAACCGTAATATAAAATGATCTAATCGGGTCTCTGTTTGCCCTACCCTAGAAGTTTAACAGTGCATTTTACTCGTCATTTCATGCGCTTCGAGATGCCGCATAGCCCAATACGCTTTCTGACATAGGAGCGACGTAAATTGAACAAATGTGATAGAATTTCGCTGAATTCTTAAATTAACCATAATATAAAATGATCTAATCGGGTCTCTGCTTGCCCTATCATAGAAGTTTAATAGTGAATTTTACTCGCCATTCCACGCGCTTTAAGATGCCGCTTATCCCAATACGCTATCAGCAATAGGAGCGACGTAAATTGAACAAATGTGATAGAATTTCGCTGAATTCTTAAATTAACCATAATATAAAATGATCTAATCGGGTCTCTGTTTGCCCTACCCTAGAGGTTTAATAGTGCATTTTGACTCGTCATTTCATGCGCTTTGAGATGCCGCTTAGCCCAATATGCTATCTGAAATAGGAGCGATGTAAATTGAACAAATGTGATAGAATTTTCGCTGAATTCTTAAATTAAACCATAATATAAAATGATCTAATCGGGTCTCTGTTTGCCCTACCCTAGAAGTTTAACAGTGCATTTTACTCGCCATTTCATGCGCTTTGAGATGCCGCTTAGCCCAATACGCTATCTGAAATAGGAGCGACGTGAATTGAACAAATGTGATAGAATTTCGCAGAATTCTTAAATTAACCATAATATAAAATGATCTAATGGGGTCTCTGTTTGCCCTACCCTAGAAGTTTAATAGTGCATTTGATTCGTCATTTCATGCGCTTTGAGATGCCGCTTAGGCCCAATATGCTATCTGAAATAGGAGCGATGTAAATTGATCAAATGTGATAGAATTTCGCTGAATTCTTTTATTAACCATAACGTAAAATGATCTAATCGGGTCTCTGTTCGCCCTAGCGTAGAAGCTTAATTGTGCATTTTATTCGTCATTTCATGCGCTTTGAGATGCCGCTTAGCCCAATACGCTATCTGAAATAGGGAGCGACGTAAATTGAACAAATGTGATAGAATTTCGCTGAATTCTTATATTAACCAAAATATAAGATGATCTAATCGGGTCTCTGTTTGCCCTACCCTAGAAGTTTAATAGTGCATTTTACTCGCCATTTCTCGCGCTTGGAGTTGCCGCTTAGCCCAATACGCTATCTGAAATATCAGCCCACGTAAATTGAACAAATGTGAGACAATTTCGCTGAATTCTTAAATTAACCATAATATAAAAATGATCTTATCGGGTCCCTGTTTGCCCTACCCTAGAAGTTTAATAGTGCATTTTACTCGACATTTCTTGCGCTTTGAGATGCCGCTTAGTCCAATACGCTATCTGAAATATCAGCGACGTAAATTGAACAAATGTGAGAGAATTTCGCTGAATTCTTATATTAACCAAAATATAAAATGATCTAGTCGGGTCTCTGATTACCCTATCATAGAAGTTTAGTAGAGCATTTTACTCGCCCTTCCACGCGCTTTGAGATACCGTCCTTGCCCAGTACGCTATCTGAAATAGGAGCGACGTAGGTTGAACAAATGTGATAGAATTACGCTGAATTCTTATATTAACCGTAATATAAAATGATCTAATCGGGTCTCTGTTTCCCTACCCTAGAAGTTTAACAGTGCATTTTACTCGTCATTTCATGCGCTTCGAGATGCCGCATAGCCCAATACGCTATCTGACATAGGAGCGACGTAAATTGAACAAATGTGATAGGAATTTCGCTGAATTCTTAAATTAACCATAATATAAAATGATCTAATGGGGTCTCTGATTGCCCCTACCCTAGAAGATTAATAGTGCATTTCACTCGCCATTTCATGCGCTTTGAGAAGCCGCGTAGCCCAATACGCTATCTGACATAGGAGCGACGTAAATTGAACAAATGTGATAGAACTTCGCTGAATTCTTATATTAACCAAAATATAAAATGATCTAATCGGGTCTCTGATTGCCCTATCATAGAAGTTTAATAGTGCATTTTACTCGCCATTCCACGCGCTTTAAGATGCCGCTTAGCCCAGTACGCTATGTGAAATAGGAGCGACGTATGTTGAACAAATGTGATAGAATTTCCCTGAATTCTTATATTAACCTTAATGTAAAATGATCTAATCGGGTCCTCTGATTGCCCTATCATAGAAGTTTAGTAGTGCATTTTACTCGCCCTTCCACGCGCTTTGAGATGCCGCCTAGCCCAGTACGCTATCTGAAATAGGAGCGACGTAACTTGAACAAATGTGATAGAATTTCGCTGAATTCTTAAATTGATCATAATATAAAATGATCTTATCGGGTCTCTGTTTGCCCTACCCTAGAAGTTTAATAGTGCATTGTACTCCACTTTTCTTGCGCTTTGAGATGCCGCTTAGCCCAATACGCTATCTGAAATAGGAGCGACGTAAATTGAACAAATGTGATAGAACTTCGCTGAATTCTTAAATTAACCATAATATAAAATGATCTAATGGGGTCTCTGATTGCCCTACCCTAGAAGATTAATAGTGCATTTCACTCGCCATTTCATGCGCTTTGAGATGCCGCTTAGCCCAATACGCTATCTGACATAGGAGCGACGTAAATTGAACAAATGTGATAGAATTTCGCTGAATTCTTATATTAACCAAAATATAAAATGATCTAATCGGGTCTCTGATTGCCCTATCATAGAAGTTTAATAGTGCATTTTACTCGCCATTCCAAGCGCTTTAAGTTGCCGCCTAGCCCAGTACGCTATCTGAAATAGGAGCTACGTAAGTTGAACAAATGTGACAGAATTACGCTGAATTCTTATATTAACCGTAATATAAAATGATCTAATCGGGTCTCTGTTTGCCCTACCCTAGAAGTTTAATAGTGCATTTTACTCGCCATTTCTTGCGCTTTGAGATGCCGCTTAGCCAGTACGCTATCTGAAATAGGAGCGACGTAAATTGAACAAATGTGATAGAATTTTGCTGAATTCTTAAATTAACCATAATATAAAAGGATCTAATCGGGTCTCTGTTTGACCTACCCTAGAAGTTTAATAGTGCATTTCACTCGTCATTTCATGCGCTTTGCGATGCCGCTTAGCCCAATACGCTATCTGAAATATCAGCGACGTAAATTGAACAAATGTGAGAGAATTTCGCTGAATTCTTATATTAACCAAAATATAAAATGATCTAGTCGGGTCTCTGATTACCCTATCATAGAAGTTTAGTAGAGCATTTTACTCGCCCTTCCACGCGCTTTGAGATACCGCCTTGCCCAGTACGCTATCTGAAATAGGAGCGGACGTAAGTTGAACAAATGTGATAGAATTACGCTGAATTCTTATATTAACCGTAATATAAAATGATCTAATCGGGTCTCTGTTTGCCCTACCCTAGAAGTTTAACAGTGCATTTTACTCGTCATTTCATGCGCTTCGAGATGCCGCCTAGCCCAATACGCTTTCTGACATAGGAGCGACGTAAATTGAACAAATGTGATAGAATTTCGCTGAATTCTTAAATTAACCATAATATAAAATGATCTAATCGGGTCTCTGATTGCCCTATCATAGAAGTTTAATAGTGAATTTTACTCGCCATTCCACGCGCTTTAAGATGCCGCTTAGCCCAATACGCTATCAGCAATAGGAGCGACGTAAATTGAACAAATGTGATAGAATTTCGCTGAATTCTTAAATTAACCATAATATAAAATGATCTAATCGGGTCTCTGTTTGCCCTACCCTAGAGGTTTAATAGTGCATTTGACTCGTCATTTCATGCGCTTTGAGATGCCGCTTAGCCCAATATGCTATCTGAAATAGGAGCGATGTAAATTGAACAAATGTGATAGAATTTCGCTGAATTCTTAAATTAACCATAATATAAAATGATCTAATCGGGTCTCTGTTTGCCCTACCCTAGAAGTTTAACAGTGCATTTTACTCGCCATTTCATGCGCTTTGAGATGCCGCTTAGCCCAATACGCTATCTGAAATAGGAGCGACGTGAATTGAACAAATGTGATAGAATTTCGCAGAATTCTTAAATTAACCATAATATAAAATGATCTAATGGGGTCTCTGTTTGCCCTACCCTAGAAGTTTAATAGTGCATTTGATTCGTCATTTCATGCGCTTTGAGATGCCGCTTAGCCCAATATGCTATCTGAAATAGGAGCGATGTAAATTGATCAAATGTGATAGAATTTCGCTGAATTCTTTTATTAACCATAACGTAAAATGATCTAATCGGGTCTCTGTTCGCCCTAGCGTAGAAGCTTAATTGTGCATTTTATTCGTCATTTCATGCGCTTTGAGATGCCGCTTAGCCCAATACGCTATCTGAAATAGGAGCGACGTAAATTGAACAAATGTGATAGAATTTCGCTGAATTCTTATATTAACCAAAATATAAGATGATCTAATCGGGTCTCTGTTTGCCCTACCCTAGAAGTTTAATAGTGCATTTTACTCGCCATTTCTCGCGCTTGGAGTTGCCGCTTAGCCCAATACGCTATCTGAAATATCAGCCACGTAAATTGAACAAATGTGAGACAATTTCGCTGAATTCTTAAATTAACCATAATATAAAATGATCTTATCGGGTCCCTGTTTGCCCTACCCTAGAAGTTTAATAGTGCATTTTACTCGACATTTCTTGCGCTTTGAGATGCCGCTTAGTCCAATACGCTATCTGAAATATCAGCGACGTAAATTGAACAAATGTGAGAGAATTTCGCTGAATTCTTATATTAACCAAAATATAAAATGATCTAGTCGGGTCTCTGATTACCCTATCATAGAAGTTTAGTAGAGCATTTTACTCGCCCTTCCACGCGCTTTGAGATACCGCCTTGCCCAGTACGCTATCTGAAATAGGAGCGACGTAGGTTGAACAATTGTGATAGAATTATGCTGAATTCTTATATTAACCGTAATATAAAATGATCTAATCGGGTCTCTGTTTCCCTACCCTAGAAGTTTAACAGTGCATTTTACTCGTCATTTCATGCGCTTCGAGATGCCGCATAGCCCAATACGCTATCTGACATAGGAGCGACGTAAATTGAACAAATGTGATAGAATTTCGCTGAATTCTTAAATTAACCATAATATAAAATGATCTAATGGGGTCTCTGATTGCCCTACCCTAGAAGATTAATAGTGCATTTCACTCGCCATTTCATGCGCTTTGAGAAGCCGCTTAGCCCAATACGCTATCTGACATAGGAGCGACGTAAATTGAACAAATGTGATAGAACTTCGCTGAATTCTTATATTAACCAAAATATAAAATGATCTAATCGGGTCTCTGATTGCCCTATCATAGAAGTTTAATAGTGCATTTTACTCGCCATTCCACGCGCTTTAAGATGCCGCTTAGCCCAGTACGCTATGTGAAATAGGAGCGACGTATGTTGAACAAATGTGATAGAATTTCCCTGAATTCTTATATTAACCTTAATGTAAAATGATCTAATCGGGTCTCTGATTGCCCTATCATAGAAGTTTAGTAGTGCATTTTACTCGCCCTTCCACGCGCTTTGAGATGCCGCCTAGCCCAGTACGCTATCTGAAATAGGAGCGACGTAACTTGAACAAATGTGATAGAATTTCGCTGAATTCTTAATTTGATCATAATATAAAATGATCTTATCGGGTCTCTGTTTGCCCTACCATAGAAGTTTAATAGTGCATTGTACTCCACTTTTCTTGCGCTTTGAGATGCCGCTTAGCCCAATACGCTATCTGAAATAGGAGCGACGTAAATTGAACAAATGTGATAGAATTTCGCTGAATTCTTATATTAACCAAAATATAAAATGATCTAATCGGGTCTCTGATTGCCCTATCATAGAAGTTTAATAGTGCATTTTACTCGCCATTCCAAGCGCTTTAAGCTGCCGCCTAGCCCAGTACGCTATCTGAAATAGGAGCTACGTAAGTTGAACAAATGTGACTGAATTACGCTGCATTCTTATATTAACCGTAATATAAAATGATCTAATCGGGTCTCTGTTTGCCCTACCCTAGAAGTTTAATAGTGCATTTTACTCGCCATTTCTTGCGCTTTGAGATGCCGCTTAGCCCAGTACGCTATCTGAAATAGGAGCGACGTAAATTGAACAAATGTGATAGAATTTTGCTGAATTCTTAAATTAACCATAATATAAAAGGATCTAATCGGGTCTCTGTTTGACCTACCCTAGAAGTTTAATAGTGCATTTCACTCGTCATTTCATGCGCTTTGCGATGCCGCTTAGCCCAATAAGCTATCTGAAATAGGAGCGACGCAAATTGAACAAATGTGATAGAATTTCGCTGAATTCTTATATTAACCAAAATATAAAATGATCTAATCGGGTCTCTGATTGCCCTATCATAGAAGTTTAATAGTGCATTTTACTCGACATTTCTTGCGCTTTGAGATGCCGCTTAGTCCAATACGCTATCTGAAATATCAGCCACGTAAATTGAACAAATGTGAGACAATTTCGCTGAATTCTTAAATTAACCATAATATAAAATGATCTTATCGGGTCCCTGTTTGCCCTACCCTAGAAGTTTAATAGTGCATTTTACTCGACATTTCTTGCGCTTTGAGATGCCGCTTAGTCCAATACGCTATCTGAAATATCAGCGACGTAAATTGAACAAATGTGAGAGAATTCCGCTGAATTCTTATATTAACCAAAATATAAAATGATCTAGTCGGGTCTCTGATTACCCTATCATAGAAGTTTAGTAGAGCATTCTACTCGCCCTTCCACGCGCTTTGAGATACCGCCTTGCCCAGTACGCTATCTGAAATAGGAGCGACGTAAGTTGAACAAATGTGATAGAATTACGCTGAATTCTTATATTAACCGTAATATAAAATGATCTAATCGGGTCTCTGTTTGCCCTACCCTAGAAGTTTAACAGTGCATTTTACTCGTCATTTCATGCGCTTCGAGATGCCGCATAGCCCAATACGCTTTCTGACATAGGAGCGACGTAAATTGAACAAATGTGATAGAATTTCGCTGAATTCTTAAATTAACCATAATATAAAATGATCTAATCGGGTCTCTGATTGCCCTATCATAGAAGTTTAAGAGTGAATTTTACTCGCCATTCCACGCGCTTTAAGATGCCGCTTAGCCCAATACGCTATCAGCAATAGGAGCGACGTAAATTGAACAAATGTGGTAGAATTTCGCTGAATTCTTAAATTAACCATAATATAAAATGATCTAATGCGGTCTCTGTTTGCCCTACCCTAGAAGTTTAATAGTGCATTTGACTCGTCATTTCATGCGCTTTGAGATGCCGCTTAGCCCAATATGCTATCTGAAATAGGAGCGATGTAAATTGATCAAATGTGATAGAATTTCGCTGAATTCTTTTATTAACCATAACGTAAAATGATCTAATCGGGTCTCTGTTCGCCCTAGCGTAGAAGCTTAATTGTGCATTTTATTCGTCATTTCATGCGCTTTGAGATACCGCCTTGCCCAGTACGCTATCTGAAATAGGAGCGACGTAGGTTGAACAAATGTGATTGAATTACGCTGAATTCTTATATTAACCGTAATATAAAATGATCTAATCGGGTCTCTGTTTGCCCTACCCTAGAAGTTTAACAGTGCATTTTACTCGTCATTTCATGCGCTTCGAGATGCCGCATAGCCCAATACGCTATCTGACATAGGAGCGACGTAAATTGAACAAATGTGATAGAATTTCGCTGAATTCTTAAATTAACCATAATATAAAATGATCTAATGGGGTCTCTGAATGCCCTACCCTAGAAGATTAATAGTGCATTTCACTCGCCATTTCATGCGCTTTGAGAAGCCGCTTAGCCCAATACGCTATCTGACATAGGAGCGACGTAAATTGAACAAATGTGATAGAACTTCGCTGAATTCTTATATTATCCAAAATATAAAATGATCTAATCGGGTCTCTGATTGCCCTATCATAGAAGTTTAATAGTGCATTTTACTCGCCATTCCAAGCGCTTTAAGCTGCCGCCTAGCCCAGTACGCTATCTGAAATAGGAGCTACGTAAGTTGAACAAATGTGACAGAATTACGCTGAATTCTTATATTAACCGTAATATAAAATGATCTAATCGGGTCTCTGTTTGCCCTACCCTAGAAGTTTAATAGTGCATTTTACTCGCCATTTCTTGCGCTTTGAGATGCCGCTTAGCCCAGTACGCTATCTGAAATAGGAGCGACGTAAATTGAACAAATGTGATAGAATTTTGCTGAATTCTTAAATTAACCATAATATAAAAGGATCTAATCGGGTCTCTGTTTGACCTACCCTAGAAGTTTAATAGTGCATTTCACTCGTCATTTCATGCGCTTTGCGATGCCGCTTAGCCCAATAAGCTATCTGAAATAGGAGCGACGCAAATTGAACAAATGTGATAGAATTTCGCTGAATTCTTATATTAACCAAAATATAAAATGATCTAATCGGGTCTCTGATTGCCCTATCATAGAAGTTTAATAGTGCATTTTACTCGACATTTCTTGCGCTTTGAGATGCCGCTTAGTCCAATACGCTATCTGAAATATCAGCCACGTAAATTGAACAAATGTGAGACAATTTCGCTGAATTCTTAAATTAACCATAATATAAAATGATCTTATCGGGTCCCTGTTTGCCCTACCCTAGAAGTTTAATAGTGCATTTTACTCGACATTTCTTGCGCTTTGAGATGCCGCTTAGTCCAATACGCTATCTGAAATATCAGCGACGTAAATTGAACAAATGTGAGAGAATTCCGCTGAATTCTTATATTAACCAAAATATAAAATGATCTAGTCGGGTCTCTGATTACCCTATCATAGAAGTTTAGTAGAGCATTTTACTCGCCCTTCCACGCGCTTTGAGATACCGCCTTGCCCAGTACGCTATCTGAAATAGGAGCGACGTAAGTTGAACAAATGTGATAGAATTACGCTGAATTCTTATATTAACCGTAATATAAAATGATCTAATCGGGTCTCTGTTTGCCCTACCCTAGAAGTTTAACAGTGCATTTTACTCGTCATTTCATGCGCTTCGAGATGCCGCGTAGCCCAATACGCTTTCTGACATAGGAGCGACGTAAATTGAACAAATGTGATAGAATTTCGCTGAATTCTTAAATTAACCATAATATAAAATGATCTAATCGGGTCTCTGATTGCCCTATCATAGAAGTTTAAGAGTGAATTTTACTCGCCATTCCACGCGCTTTAAGATGCCGCTTAGCCCAATACGCTATCAGCAATAGGAGCGACGTAAATTGAACAAATGTGGTAGAATTTCGCTGAATTCTTAAATTAACCATAATATAAAATGATCTAATGCGGTCTCTGTTTGCCCTACCCTAGAAGTTTAATAGTGCATTTGACTCGTCATTTCATGCGCTTTGAGATGCCGCTTAGCCCAATATGCTATCTGAAATAGGAGCGATGTAAATTGATCAAATGTGATAGAATTTCGCTGAATTCTTTTATTAACCATAACGTAAAATGATCTAATCGGGTCTCTGTTCGCCCTAGCGTAGAAGCTTAATTGTGCATTTTATTCGTCATTTCATGCGCTTTGAGATACCGCCTTGCCCAGTACGCTATCTGAAATAGGAGCGACGTAGGTTGAACAAATGTGATTGAATTACGCTGAATTCTTATATTAACCGTAATATAAAATGATCTAATCGGGTCTCTGTTTGCCCTACCCTAGAAGTTTAACAGTGCATTTTACTCGTCATTTCATGCGCTTCGAGATGCCGCATAGCCCAATACGCTATCTGACATAGGAGCGACGTAAATTGAACAAATGTGATAGAATTTCGCTGAATTCTTAAATTAACCATAATATAAAATGATCTAATGGGGTCTCTGATTGCCCTACCCTAGAAGATTAATAGTGCATTTCACTCGCCATTTCATGCGCTTTGAGAAGCCGCTTAGCCCAATACGCTATCTGACATAGGAGCGACGTAAATTGAACAAATGTGATAGAACTTCGCTGAATTCTTATATTATCCAAAATATAAAATGATCTAATCGGGTCTCTGATTGCCCTATCATAGAAGTTTAATAGTGCATTTTACTCGCCATTCCACGCGCTTTAAGATGCCGCCTAGCCCAGTACGCTATGTGAAATAGGAGCGACGTATGTTGAACAAATGTGATAGAATTTCCCTGAATTCTTATATTAACCTTAATGTAAAATGATCTAATCGGGTCTCTGATTGCCCTATCATAGAAGTTTAGTAGTGCATTTTACTCGCCCTTCCACGCGCTTTGAGATGCCGCCTAGCCCAGTACGCTATCTGAAATAGGAGCGACGTAAATTGAACAAATGTGATAGAATTTCGCTGAATTCTTAAATTGATCATAATATAAAATGATCTTATCGGGTCTCTGTTTGCCCTACCCTAGAAGTTTAATAGTGCATTGTACTCCACATTTCTTGCGCTTTGAGATGCCGCTTAGCCCAATACGCTATCTGAAATATCAGCGACGTAAATTGAATAAATGTGAGAGAATTTCGCTGAATTCTTATATTAACCAAAATATAAAATGATGTAATCGGGTCTCTGATTGCCCGATCATAGAAGTTTAGTAGTGCATTTTACTCGCCCTTCCACGCGCTTAGAGATTCCGCCTAGCCCAGTACGCTATCTGAAATAGGAGCGACGTAAGTTGAACAAATGTGATAGAATTACGCTGAATTCTTATATTAACCGTAATATAAAATGATCTAATCGGGTCTCTGTTTGCCCTACCCTAGAAGTTTAATAGTGCATTTTACTCGTCATTTCATGCGCTTTGAGATGTCGCATAGCCCAATACGCTATCTGAAATAGGAGCGACGTAAATTGAACAAATGTGATAGAATTTCGCTGAATTCTTATATTAACCGTAATATAAAATGATCTAATGGGGTCTCTGATTGCCCTACCCTAGAAGATTAATAGTGCATTTCACTCGCCATTTCATGCGCTTTGAGAAGCCGCTTAGCCCAATACGCTATCTGACATAGGAGCGACGTAAATTGAACAAATGTGATAGAACTTCGCTGAATTCTTATATTAACCAAAATATAAAATGATCTAATCGGGTCTCTGATTGCCCTATCATAGAAGTTTAATAGTGCATTTTACTCGCCATTCCACGCGCTTTAAGATGCCGCCTAGCCCAGTACGCTATGTGAAATAGGAGCGACGTATGTTGAACAAATGTGATAGAATTTCCCTGAATTCTTATATTAACCTTAATGTAAAATGATCTAATCGGGTCTCTGATTGCCCTATCATAGAAGTTTAGTAGTGCATTTTACTCGCCATTCCACGCGCTTTGAGATGCCGCCTAGCCCAGTACGCTATCTGAAATAGGAGCGACGTAAATTGAACAAATGTGATAGAATTTCGCTGAATTCTTAAATTGATCATAATATAAAATGATCTTATCGGGTCTCTGTTTGCCCTACCCTAGAAGTTTAATAGTGCATTGTACTCCACTTTTCTTGCGCTTTGAGATGCCGCTTAGCCCAATACGCTATCTGAAATAGGAGCGACGTAAATTGAACAAATGTGATAGAAATTCGCTGAATTCTTAAATTAACCATAATATAAAATGATCTAATGGGGTCTCTGATTGCCCTACCCTAGAAGATTAATAGTGCATTTCACTCGCCATTTCATGCGCTTTGAGATGCCGCTCAGCCCAATACGCTATCTGACATAGGAGCGACGTAAATTGAACAAATGTGATAGAATTTCGCTGAATTCTTATATTAACCAAAATATAAAATGATCTAATCGGGTCTCTGATTGCCCTATCATAGAAGTTTAATAGTGCATTTTACTCGCCATTCCAAGCGCTTTAAGTTGCCGCCTAGCCCAGTACGCTATCTGAAATAGGAGCTACGTAAGTTGAACAAATGTGACAGAATTACGCTGAATTCTTATATTAACCGTAATATAAAATGATCTAATCGGGTCTCTGTTTGCCCTACCCTAGAAGTTTAATAGTGCATTTTACTCGCCATTTCTTGCGCTTTGAGATGCCGCTTAGCCCAATACGCTATCTGAAATATCAGCGACGTAAATTGAACAAATGTGAGAGAATTTCGCTGAATTCTTATATTAACCAAAATATAAAATGATCTAGTCGGGTCTCTGATTACCCTATCATAGAAGTTTAGTAGAGCATTTTACTCGCCCTTCCACGCGCTTTGAGATACCGCCTTGCCCAGTACGCTATCTGAAATAGGAGCGACGTAAGTTGAACAAATGTGATAGAATTACGCTGAATTCTTATATTAACCGTAATATAAAATGATCTAATCGGGTCTCTGTTTGCCCTACCCTAGAAGTTTAACAGTGCATTTTACTCGTCATTTCATGCGCTTCGAGATGCCGCATAGCCCAATACGCTTTCTGACATAGGAGCGTCGTAAATTGAACAAATGTGATAGAATTTCGCTGAATTCTTATATTAACCAAAATATAAAATGATCTAATCGGGTCTCTGATTGCCCTATCATAGAAGTTTAATAGTGCATTTTACTCGCCATTTCTTGCGCTTTGAGATGCCGCTTAGCCCAGTACGCTATCTGAAATAGGAGCGACGTAAATTGAACAAATGTGATAGAATTTCGCTGAATTCTTAAATTAACCATAATATAAAATGATCTAATGGGGTCTCTGTTTTCCCTACCCTAGAAGTTTAATAGTGCATTTTACTCGTTATTTCATGCGCTTTGAGATGCCGCTTAGCACAATACGCTATCCGAAATAGGAGCGATGTAAATTGATCAAATGTGATAGAATTTCGCTGAATTCTTTTATTAACCATAACGTAAAATGATCTAATCGGGTCTCTGTTCGCCCTAGCGTAGAAGCTTAATTGTGCATTTTATTCGTCATTTCATGCGCTTTGAGATGCCGCTTAGACCAATACGCTATCTGAAATAGGAGCGACGTAAATTGAACAAATGTGATAGAATTTCGCTGAATTCTTATATTAACCAAAATATAAAATGATCTAATCGGGTCTCTGTTTGCCCTACCCTAGAAGTTTAATAGTGCATTTTACTCGCCATTTCTCGCGCTTTGAGATGCCGCTTAGCCCAATACGCTATCTGAAATATCAGCGACGTAAATTGAACAAATCTGAGAGAATTTCGCTGAATTCTTAAATTAACCATAATATAAAATGATCTTATCGGGTCTCTGTTTGCACTACACTAGAAGTTTAATAGTGCATTTTACTCGACATTTCTTGCGCTTTGAGATGCCGCTTAGTCCAATACGCTATCTGAAATATCAGTGACGTAAATTGAACAAATGTGAGAGAATTTCGCTGAATTCTTATATTAACCAAAATATAAAATGATCTAATCGGGTCTCTGATTGCCCTATCATAGAAGTTTAGTAGTGCATTTTACTCGCCCTTCCACGCGCTTTCAGATACCGCCTAGCCCAGTACGCTATCTGAAATAGGAGCGACGTAAGTTGAACAAATGTGATAGGATTACGCTGAATTCTTATATTAACCGTAATATAAAATGATCTAATCGGGTCTCTGTTTGCCCTACCCTAGAAGTTTAACAGTGCATTTTACTCGTCATTTCATGCGCTTTGAGATGCCGCATAGCCCAATACGCTATCTGAAATAGGAACGACGTAAATTGAACAAATGTGATAGAATTTTTCTGAATTCTTAAATTAACCATTATATAAAATGACCTAATCGGGTCTCTGTTTGCCCTACCCTTGAAGTTTAATAGTGCATTTCACTCGTCATTTCATGCGCTTTGCGATGCCGCTTAGCCCAATAAGCTATCTGAAATAGGAGCGACGTAAATGGAACAAATGTGTTAGAACTTCGCTGAATTCTTATATTAACCAAAATATAAAATGATCTAATCGGGTCTCTGATTGCCCTATCATAGAAGTTTAATAGTGCATTTTACTCGCCATTCCACGCGCTTTAAGATGCCGCCTAGCCCAGTACGCTATCTCAAATAGGAGCGACGTATGTTGAACAAATGTGATAGAATTTCCCTGAATTCTTATATTAACCTTAATGTAAAATGATCTAATCGGGTCTCTGATTGCCCTATCATAGAAGTTTAGTAGTGCATTTTACTCGCCCTTCCACGCGCTTTGAGATGCCGCCTAGCCCAGTACGCTATCTGAAATAGGAGCGACGTAAATTGAACAAATGTGATAGAATTTCGCTGAATTCTTAAATTGACCATAATATAAAATGATCTTATCGGGTCTCTGTTTGCCCTACCCTAGAAGTTTAATAGTGCATTGTACTCCACATTTCTTGCGCTTTGAGATGCCGCTTAGCCCAATACGCTATCTGAAATATCAGCGACGTAAATTGAACAAATGTGAGAGAATTTCGCTGAATTCTTATATTAACCAAAATATAAAATGATGTAATCGGGTCTCCGATTGCCCGATCATAGAAGTTTAGTAGTGCATTTTACTCGCCCTTCCACGCGCTTAGTGATTCCGCCTAGCCCAGTACGCTATCTGAAATAGGAGCGACGTAAGTTGAACAAATGTGATAGAATTACGCTGCATTCTTATATTAACCGTAATATAAAATGATCTAATCGGGTCTCTGTTTGCCCTACCCTAGAAGTTTAATAGTGCATTTTACACGTCATTTCATGCGCTTTGAGATGTCGCATAGCCCAATACGCTATCTGAAATAGGAACGACGTAAATTGAACAAATGTGATAGAATTTTTCTGAATTCTTAAATTAACCATAATATAAAATGATCTAATCGGGTCTCTGTTTGCCCTACCATTGAAGTTTAATAGTGCATTTTACTCGCCATTTCATGCGCTTTGAGATGCCGCTTAGCCCAATACGCTATCTGGAATAGGAGCGACGTAAATTGAACAAATGTGATAGAATTTCCGTGAATACTTATATTAACCGTAATATAAAATGATCTATTCCGGTTTCTGTTCGGCCTACGCCAGAAGTTTAATAGAGCATTTCACTCGTCAATCCATGCGCTTTGAGATGCCGCTTAGCCCAATACGCTATCTGAAATAGGAGCGACGTAAATTGAACAAATGTGATAGAATTTCGCTGAATTCTTATATTAACCAAAACATAAAATGATCTAATCGGGTCTCTGATTGCCCTATCATAGAAGTATAATAGTGCATTTTACTCGCCATTCCACGCGCTTTAAGATGCCGCCTAGCCCAGGACGCTATCTGAAATAGGAGCCACGTAAGTTGAGCAAATGTGACAGAGTTACGCTGAATTCTTATATTAACCGCAATATAAAATGATCTAATCGGGTCTCTGTTTGCCTTATCCTAGAAGTTTAATAGTGCATTTTACTCGCCATTTCATGCGCTTTGAGATGCCGCTTAGCCCAGTACGCTATCTGAAATAGGAGCGACGTAAGTTGAACAAATGTGATAGAATTACGCTGAATTCTTATATTAACCGTAATATAAAATGATCTAATCGGGTCTCTGTTTGCCCTACCCTAGAAGTTTAACAGTGCATTTTACTCGTCATTTCATGCGCTTCGAGATGCCGCATAGCCCAATACGCTTTCTGACATAGGAGCGTCGTAAATTGAACAAATGTGATAGAATTTCGCTGAATTCTTATATTAACCAAAATATAAAATGATCTAATCGGGTCTCTGATTGCCCTATCATAGAAGTTTAATAGTGCATTTTACTCGCCATTTCTTGCGCTTTGAGATGCCGCTTAGCCCAGTACGCTATCTGAAATAGGAGCGACGTAAGTTGAACAAATGTGATAGAATTACGCTGAATTCTTATATTAACCGTAATATAAAATGATCTAATCGGGTCTCTGTTTGCCCTACCCTAGAAGTTTAATAGTGAATTTCACTCGCCATTTCATGCGCTTTGAGATGCCGCTTAGCCCAATATGCTATCTGAAATAGGAGCGATGTAAATTGATCAAATGTGATAGAATTTCGCTGAATTCTTTTATTAACCATAACGTAAAATGATCTAATCGGGTCTCTGTTCGCCCTAGCGTAGAAGCTTAATTGTGCATTTTATTCGTCATTTCGTGCGCTTTGAGATGCCGCTTAGCCCAATATGCTATCTGAAATAGGAGCGACGTAAATTGAACAAATATGATAGAATTTCGCTGAATTCTTAAATTAACCATAATATAAAATGATCTAATGGGGTCTCTGTTTTCCCTACCCTAGAAGTTTAATAGTGCATTTTACTCGTTATTTCATGCGCTTTGAGATGCCGCTTAGCACAATACGCTATCCGAAATAGGAGCGATGTAAATTGATCAAATGTGATAGAATTTCGCTGAATTCTTTTATTAACCATAACGTAAAATGATCTAATCGGGTCTCTGTTCGCCCTAGCGTAGAAGCTTAATTGTGCATTTTATTCGTCATTTCATGCGCTTTGAGATGCCGCTTAGACCAATACGCTATCTGAAATAGGAGCGACGTAAATTGAACAAATGTGATAGAATTTCGCTGAATTCTTATATTAACCAAAATATAAAATGATCTAATCGGGTCTCTGTTTGCCCTACCCTAGAAGTTTAATAGTGCATTTTACTCGCCATTTCTCGCGCTTTGAGATGCCGCTTAGCCCAATACGCTATCTGAAATATCAGCGACGTAAATTGAACAAATCTGAGAGAATTTCGCTGAATTCTTAAATTAACCATAATATAAAATGATCTTATCGGGTCTCTGTTTGCACTACACTAGAAGTTTAATAGTGCATTTTACTCGACATTTCTTGCGCTTTGAGATGCCGCTTAGTCCAATACGCTATCTGAAATATCAGTGACGTAAATTGAACAAATGTGAGAGAATTTCGCTGAATTCTTATATTAACCAAAATATAAAATGATCTAATCGGGTCTCTGATTGCCCTATCATAGAAGTTTAGTAGTGCATTTTACTCGCCCTTCCACGCGCTTTCAGATACCGCCTAGCCCAATACGCTATCTGAAATAGGAACGACGTAAATTGAACAAATGTGATAGAATTTTTCTGAATTCTTAAATTAACCATTATATAAAATGACCTAATCGGGTCTCTGTTTGCCCTACCCTTGAAGTTTAATAGTGCATTTCACTCGTCATTTCATGCGCTTTGCGATGCCGCTTAGCCCAATAAGCTATCTGAAATAGGAGCGACGTAAATGGAACAAATGTGTTAGAACTTCGCTGAATTCTTATATTAACCAAAATATAAAATGATCTAATCGGGTCTCTGATTGCCCTATCATAGAAGTTTAATAGTGCATTTTACTCGCCATTCCACGCGCTTTAAGATGCCGCCTAGCCCAGTACGCTATCTGAAATAGGAGCGACGTATGTTGAACAAATGTGATAGAATTTCCCTGAATTCTTATATTAACCTTAATGTAAAATGATCTAATCGGGTCTCTGATTGCCCTATCATAGAAGTTTAGTAGTGCATTTTACTCGCCCTTCCACGCGCTTTGAGATGCCGCCTAGCCCAGTACGCTATCTGAAATAGGAGCGACGTAAATTGAACAAATGTGATAGAATTTCGCTGAATTCTTAAATTGATCATAATATAAAATGATCTTATCGGGTCTCTGTTTGCCCTACCCTAGAAGTTTAATAGTGCATTGTACTCCACTTTTCTTGCGCTTTGAGATGCCGCTTAGCCCAATACGCTATCTGAAATAGGAGCGACGTAAATTGAACAAATGTGATAGAAATTCGCTGAATTCTTAAATTAACCATAATATAAAATGATCTAATGGGGTCTCTGATTGCCCTACCCTAGAAGATTAATAGTGCATTTCACTCGCCATTTCATGCGCTTTGAGATGCCGCTTAGCCCAATACGCTATCTGACATAGGAGCGACGTAAATTGAACAAATGTGATAGAATTTCGCTGAATTCTTATATTAACCAAAATATAAAATGATCTAATCGGGTCTCTGATTGCCCTATCATAGAAGTTTAATAGTGCATTTTACTCGCCATTCCAAGCGCTTTAAGTTGCCGCCTAGCCCAGTACGCTATCTGAAATAGGAGCTACGTAAGTTGAACAAATGTGACAGAATTACGCTGAATTCTTATATTAACCGTAATATAAAATGATCTAATCGGGTCTCTGTTTGCCCTACCCTAGAAGTTAATAGTGCATTTACTCGCCATTTCTTGCGCTTTGAGATGCCGCTTAGCCCAATACGCTATCTGAAATATCAGCGACGTAAATTGAACAAATGTGAGAGAATTTCGCTGAATTCTTATATTAACCAAAATATAAAATGATCTAGTCGGGTCTCTGATTACCCTATCATAGAAGTTTAGTAGAGCATTTTACTCGCCCTTCCACGCGCTTTGAGATACCGCCTTGCCCAGTACGCTATCTGAAATAGGAGCGACGTAAGTTGAACAAATGTGATAGAATTACGCTGAATTCTTATATTAACCGTAATATAAAATGATCTAATCGGGTCTCTGTTTGCCCTACCCTAGAAGTTTAACAGTGCATTTTACTCGTCATTTCATGCGCTTCGAGATGCCGCATAGCCCAATACGCTTTCTGACATAGGAGCGTCGTAAATTGAACAAATGTGATAGAATTTCGCTGAATTCTTATATTAACCAAAATATAAAATGATCTAATCGGGTCTCTGATTGCCCTATCATAGAAGTTTAATAGTGCATTTTACTCGCCATTTCTTGCGCTTTGAGATGCCGCTTAGCCCAGTACGCTATCTGAAATAGGAGCGACGTAAGTTGAACAAATGTGATAGAATTACGCTGAATTCTTATATTAACCGTAATATAAAATGATCTAATCGGGTCTCTGTTTGCCCTACCCTAGAAGTTTAATAGTGAATTTCACTCGCCATTTCATGCGCTTTGAGATGCCGCTTAGCCCAATATGCTATCTGAAATAGGAGCGATGTAAATTGATCAAATGTGATAGAATTTCGCTGAATTCTTTTATTAACCATAACGTAAAATGATCTAATCGGGTCTCTGTTCGCCCTAGCGTAGAAGCTTAATTGTGCATTTTATTCGTCATTTCGTGCGCTTTGAGATGCCGCTTAGCCCAATATGCTATCTGAAATAGGAGCGACGTAAATTGAACAAATGTGATAGAATTTCGCTGAATTCTTAAATTAACCATAATATAAAATGATCTAATGGGGTCTCTGTTTTCCCTACCCTAGAAGTTTAATAGTGCATTTTACTGGTTATTTCATGCGCTTTGAGATGCCGCTTAGCACAATACGCTATCCGAAATAGGAGCGATGTAAATTGATCAAATGTGATAGAATTTCGCTGAATTCTTTTATTAACCATAACGTAAAATGATCTAATCGGGTCTCTGTTCGCCCTAGCGTAGAAGCTTAATTGTGCATTTTATTCGTCATTTCATGCGCTTTGAGATGCCGCTTAGACCAATACGCTATCTGAAATAGGAGCGACGTAAATTGAACAAATGTGATAGAAATTCGCTGAATTCTTAAATTAACCATAATATAAAATGATCTAATGGGGTCTCTGATTGCCCTACCCTAGAAGATTAATAGTGCATTTCACTCGCCATTTCATGCGCTTTGAGATGCCGCTTAGCCCAATACGCTATCTGACATAGGAGCGACGTAAATTGAACAAATGTGATAGAATTGCGCTGAATTCTTATATTAACCAAAATATAAAATGATCTAATCGGGTCTCTGATTGCCCTATCATAGAAGTTTAATAGTGCATTTTACTCGCCATTCCAAGCGCTTTAAGTTGCCGCCTAGCCCAGTACGCTATCTGAAATAGGAGCTACGTAAGTTGAACAAATGTGACAGAATTACGCTGAATTCTTATATTAACCGTAATATAAAATGATCTAATCGGGTCTCTGTTTGCCCTACCCTAGAAGTTTAATAGTGCATTTTACTCGCCATTTCTTGCGCTTTGAGATGCCGCTTAGCCCAATACGCTATCTGAAATATCAGCGACGTAAATTGAACAAATGTGAGAGAATTTCGCTGAATTCTTATATTAACCAAAATATAAAATGATCTAGTCGGGTCTCTGATTACCCTATCATAGAAGTTTAGTAGAGCATTTTACTCGCCCTTCCACGCGCTTTGAGATACCGCCTTGCCCAGTACGCTATCTGAAATAGGAGCGACGTAAGTTGAACAAATGTGATAGAATTACGCTGAATTCTTATATTAACCGTAATATAAAATGATCTAATCGGGTCTCTGTTTGCCCTACCCTAGAAGTTTAACAGTGCATTTTACTCGTCATTTCATGCGCTTCGAGATGCCGCATAGCCCAATACGCTTTCTGACATAGGAGCGTCGTAAATTGAACAAATGTGATAGAATTTCGCTGAATTCTTATATTAACCAAAATATAAAATGATCTAATCGGGTCTCTGATTGCCCTATCATAGAAGTTTAATAGTGCATTTTACTCGCCATTTCTTGCGCTTTGAGATGCCGCTTAGCCCAGTACGCTATCTGAAATAGGAGCGACGTAAGTTGAACAAATGTGATAGAATTACGCTGAATTCTTATATTAACCGTAATATAAAATGATCTAATCGGGTCTCTGTTTGCCCTACCCTAGAAGTTTAATAGTGAATTTCACTCGCCATTTCATGCGCTTTGAGATGCCGCTTAGCCCAATATGCTATCTGAAATAGGAGCGATGTAAATTGATCAAATGTGATAGAATTTCGCTGAATTCTTTTATTAACCATAACGTAAAATGATCTAATCGGGTCTCTGTTCGCCCTAGCGTAGAAGCTTAATTGTGGATTTTATTCGTCATTTCGTGCGCTTTGAGATGCCGCTTAGCCCAATATGCTATCTGAAATAGGAGCGACGTAAATTGAACAAATGTGATAGAATTTCGCTGAATTCTTAAATTAACCATAATATAAAATGATCTAATGGGGTCTCTGTTTTCCCTACCCTAGAAGTTTAATAGTGCATTTTACTGGTTATTTCATGCGCTTTGAGATGCCGCTTAGCACAATACGCTATCCGAAATAGGAGCGATGTAAATTGATCAAATGTGATAGAATTTCGCTGAATTCTTTTATTAACCATAACGTAAAATGATCTAATCGGGTCTCTGTTCGCCCTAGCGTAGAAGCTTAATTGTGCATTTTATTCGTCATTTCATGCGCTTTGAGATGCCGCTTAGACCAATACGCTATCTGAAATAGGAGCGACGTAAATTGAACAAATGTGATAGAATTTCGCTGAATTCTTATATTAACCAAAATATAAAATGATCTAATCGGGTCTCTGTTTGCCCTACCCTAGAAGTTTAATAGTGCATTTTACTCGCCATTTCTCGCGCTTTGAGATGCCGCTTAGCCCAATACGCTATCTGAAATATCAGCGACGTAAATTGAACAAATCTGAGAGAATTTCGCTGAATTCTTAAATTAACCATAATATAAAATGATCTTATCGGGTCTCTGTTTGCACTACACTAGAAGTTTAATAGTGCATTTTACTCGACATTTCTTGCGCTTTGAGATGCCGCTTAGTCCAATACGCTATCTGAAATATCAGTGACGTAAATTGAACAAATGTGAGAGAATTTCGCTGAATTCTTATATTAACCAAAATATAAAATGATCTAATCGGGTCTCTGATTGCCCTATCATAGAAGTTTAGTAGTGCATTTTACTCGCCCTTCCACGCGCTTTCAGATACCGCCTAGCCCAGTACGCTATCTGAAATAGGAGCGACGTAAGTTGAACAAATGTGATAGGATTACGCTGAATTCTTATATTAACCGTAATATAAAATGATCTAATCGGGTCTCTGTTTGCCCTACCCTAGAAGTTTAACAGTGCATTTTACTCGTCATTTCATGCGCTTTGAGATGCCGCATAGCCCAATACGCTATCTGAAATAGGAACGACGTAAATTGAACAAATGTGATAGAATTTTTCTGAATTCTTAAATTAACCATTATATAAAATGACCTAATCGGGTCTCTGTTTGCCCTACCCTTGAAGTTTAATAGTGCATTTCACTCGTCATTTCATGCGCTTTGCGATGCCGCTTAGCCCAATAAGCTATCTGAAATAGGAGCGACGTAAATGGAACAAATGTGTTAGAATTTCGCTGAATTCTTATATTAACCAAAATATAAAATGATCTAATCGGGTCTCTGATTGCCCTATCATAGAAGTTTAATAGTGCATTTTACTCGCCATTCCACGCGCTTTAAGATGCCGCCTAGCCCAGTACGCTATCTCAAATAGGAGCGACGTATGTTGAACAAATGTGATAGAATTTCCCTGAATTCTTATATTAACCTTAATGTAAAATGATCTAATCGGGTCTCTGATTGCCCTATCATAGAAGTTTAGTAGTGCATTTTACTCGCCCTTCCACGCGCTTTGAGATGCCGCCTAGCCCAGTACGCTATCTGAAATAGGAGCGACGTAAATTGAACAAATGTGATAGAATTTCGCTGAATTCTTAAATTGACCATAATATAAAATGATCTTATCGGGTCTCTGTTTGCCCTACCCTAGAAGTTTAATAGTGCATTGTACTCCACATTTCTTGCGCTTTGAGATGCCGCTTAGCCCAATACGCTATCTGAAATATCAGCGACGTAAATTGAACAAATGTGAGAGAATTTCGCTGAATTCTTATATTAACCAAAATATAAAATGATGTAATCGGGTCTCTGATTGCCCGATCATAGAAGTTTAGTAGTGCATTTTACTCGCCCTTCCACGCCCTTAGAGATTCCGCCTAGCCCAGTACGCTATCTGAAATAGGAGCGACGTAAGTTGAACAAATGTGATAGAATTACGCTGAATTCTTATATTAACCGTAATATAAAATGATCTAATCGGGTCTCTGTTTGCCCTACCCTAGAAGTTTAATAGTGCATTTTACACGTCATTTCATGCGCTTTGAGATGTCGCATAGCCCAATACGCTATCTGAAATAGGAACGACGTAAATTGAACAAATGTGATAGAATTTTTCTGAATTCTTAAATTAACCATAATATAAAATGATCTAATCGGGTCTCTGTTTGCCCTACCATTGAAGTTTAATAGTGCATTTTACTCGCCATTTCATGCGCTTTGAGATGCCGCTTAGCCCTATACGCTATCTGAAATAGGTGCGACGTAAATTGAACAAATGTGATAGAATTTCGCTGAATTCTTATATTAACCAAAATATAAAATGATCTAATCGGGTCTCTGATTGCCCTATCACAGAAGTTTGATAGTGCATTTTACTCGCCATTTCATGCGCTTTGAGATGCCGCTTAGCCCAATACGCTATCTGGAATAGGAGCGACGTAAATTGAACAAATGTGATAGAATTTCCGTGAATACTTATATTAACCGTAATATAAAATGATCTATTCCGGTTTCTGTTCGGCCTACGCCAGAAGTTTAATAGAGCATTTCACTCGTCAATCCATGCGCTTTGAGATGCCGCTTAGCCCAATACGCTATCTGAAATAGGAGCGACGTAAATTGAACAAATGTGATAGAATTTCGCTGAATTCTTATATTAACCAAAACATAAAATGATCTAATCGGGTCTCTGATTGCCCTATGATAGAAGTATAATAGTGCATTTTACTCGCCATTCCACGCGCTTTAAGATGCCGCCTAGCCCAGGACGCTATCTGAAATAGGAGCCACGTAAGTTGAGCAAATGTGACAGAGTTACGCTGAATTCTTATATGAACCGCAATATAAAATGATCTAATCGGGTCTCTGTTTGCCTTATCCTAGAAGTTTAATAGTGCATTTTACTCGCCATTTCATGCGCTTTGAGATGCCGCTTAGCCCAGTACGCTATCTGAAATAGGAGCGACGTAAATTGAACAAATGTGATAGAATTTCGCTGAATTCTTATATTAACCAAAATATAAAATGATCTAATCGGGTCTCTGTTTGCCCTACCCTAGAAGTTTAATAGTGCATTTTACTCGCCATTTCTCGCGCTTTGAGATGCCGCTTAGCCCAATACGCTATCTGAAATATCAGCGACGTAAATTGAACAAATCTGAGAGAATTTCGCTGAATTCTTAAATTAACCATAATATAAAATGATCTTATCGGGTCTCTGTTTGCACTACACTAGAAGTTTAATAGTGCATTTTACTCGACATTTCTTGCGCTTTGAGATGCCGCTTAGTCCAATACGCTATCTGAAATATCAGTGACGTAAATTGAACAAATGTGAGAGAATTTCGCTGAATTCTTATATTAACCAAAATATAAAATGATCTAATCGGGTCTCTGATTGCCCTATCATAGAAGTTTAGTAGTGCATTTTACTCGCCCTTCCACGCGCTTTCAGATACCGCCTAGCCCAGTACGCTATCTGAAATAGGAGCGACGTAAGTTGAACAAATGTGATAGGATTACGCTGAATTCTTATATTAACCGTAATATAAAATGATCTAATCGGGTCTCTGTTTGCCCTACCCTAGAAGTTTAATAGTGCATTTTACTCGTCATTTCATGCGCTTTAAGGTGCCGCCTAGCCCAATACGCTATCTGAAATAGGAACGACGTAAATTGAACAAATGTGATAGAATTTTTCTGAATTCTTAAATTAACCATTATATAAAATGATCTAATCGGGTCTCTGTTTGCCCTACCCTTGAAGTTTAATAGTGCATTTCACTCGTCATTTCATGCGCTTTGAGATGCCGCTTAGCCCAATAAGCTATCTGAAATAGGAGCGACGTAAATGGAACAAATGTGTTAGAACTTCGCTGAATTCTTATATTAACCAAAATATAAAATGATCTAATCGGGTCTCTGATTGCCCTATCATAGAAGTTTAATAGTGCATTTTACTCGCCATTCCACGCGCTTTAAGATGCCGCCTAGCCCAGTACGCTATCTGAAATAGGAGCGACGTATGTTGAACAAATGTGATAGAATTTCCCTGAATTCTTATATTAACCTTAATGTAAAATGATCTAATCGGGTCTCTGATTGCCCTATCATAGAAGTTTAGTAGTGCATTTTACTCGCCCTTCCACGCGCTTTGAGATGCCGCCTAGCCCAGTACGCTATCTGAAATAGGAGCGACGTAAATTGAACAAATGTGATAGAATTTCGCTGAATTCTTAAATTGACCATAATATAAAATGATCTTATCGGGTCTCTGTTTGCCCTACCCTAGAAGTTTAATAGTGCATTGTATTCCACATTTCTTGCGCTTTGAGATGCCGCTTAGCCCAATACGCTATCTGAAATATCAGCGACGTAAATTGAACAAATGTGATAGAATTTCGCTGAATTCTTATATTAACCAAAATATAAAATGATCTAATCGGGTCTCTGATTGCCCTACCCTAGAAGTTTGATAGTGCATTTTACTCGCCATTTCATGCGCTTTGAGATGCCGCTTAGCCCAATACGCTATCTGGAATAGGAGCGACGTAAATTGAACAAATGTGATAGAATTTCCGTGAATACTTATATTAACCGTAATATAAAATGATCTATTCCGGTTTCTGTTCGGCCTACGCCAGAAGTTTAATAGAGCATTTCACTCGTCAATCCATGCGCTTTGAGATGCCGCTTAGCCCAATACGCTATCTGAAATAGGAGCGACGTAAATTGAACAAATGTGATAGAATTTCGCTGAATTCTTATATTAACCAAAACATAAAATGATCTAATCGGGTCTCTGATTGCCCTATCATAGAAGTATAATAGTGCATTTTACTCGCCATTCCACGCGCTTTAAGATGCCGCCTAGCCCAGGACGCTATCTGAAATAGGAGCCACGTAAGTTGAGCAAATGTGACAGAGTTACGCTGAATTCTTATATGAACCGCAATATAAAATGATCTAATCGGGTCTCTGTTTGCCTTATCCTAGAAGTTTAATAGTGCATTTTACTCGCCATTTCATGCGCTTTGAGATGCCGCTTAACCCAGTACGCTATCTGAAATAGGAGCGACGTAAGTTGAACAAATGTGATAGAATTACGCTGAATTCTTATATTAACCGTAATATAAAATGATCTAATCGGGTCTCTGTTTGCCCTACCCTAGAAGTTTAACAGTGCATTTTACTCGTCATTTCATGCGCTTCGAGATGCCGCATAGCCCAATACGCTTTCTGACATAGGAGCGTCGTAAATTGAACAAATGTGATAGAATTTCGCTGAATTCTTATATTAACCAAAATATAAAATGATCTAATCGGGTCTCTGATTGCCCTATCATAGAAGTTTAATAGTGCATTTTACTCGCCATTTCTTGCGCTTTGAGATGCCGCTTAGCCCAGTACGCTATCTGAAATAGGAGCGACGTAAGTTGAACAAATGTGATAGAATTACGCTGAATTCTTATATTAACCGTAATATAAAATGATCTAATCGGGTCTCTGTTTGCCCTACCCTAGAAGTTTAATAGTGAATTTTACTCGCCATTTCATGCGCTTTGAGATGCCGCTTAGCCCAATATGCTATCTGAAATAGGAGCGATGTAAATTGATCAAATGTGATAGAATTTCGCTGAATTCTTTTATTAACCATAACGTAAAATGATCTAATCGGGTCTCTGTTCGCCCTAGCGTAGAAGCTTAATTGTGCATTTTATTCGTCATTTCGTGCGCTTTGAGATGCCGCTTAGCCCAATATGCTATCTGAAATAGGAGCGACGTAAATTGAACAAATGTGATAGAATTTCGCTGAATTCTTAAATTAACCATAATATAAAATGATCTAATGGGGTCTCTGTTTTCCCTACCCTAGAAGTTTAATAGTGCATTTTACTCGTTATTTCATGCGCTTTGAGATGCCGCTTAGCACAATACGCTATCCGAAATAGGAGCGATGTAAATTGATCAAATGTGATAGAATTTCGCTGAATTCTTTTATTAACCATAACGTAAAATGATCTAATCGGGTCTCTGTTCGCCCTAGCGTAGAAGCTTAATTGTGCATTTTATTCGTCATTTCATGCGCTTTGAGATGCCGCTTAGACCAATACGCTATCTGAAATAGGAGCGACGTAAATTGAACAAATGTGATAGAATTTCGCTGAATTCTTATATTAACCAAAATATAAAATGATCTAATCGGGTCTCTGTTTGCCCTACCCTAGAAGTTTAATAGTGCATTTTACTCGCCATTTCTCGCGCTTTGAGATGCCGCTTAGCCCAATACGCTATCTGAAATATCAGCGACGTAAATTGAACAAATCTGAGAGAATTTCGCTGAATTCTTAAATTAACCATAATATAAAATGATCTTATCGGGTCTCTGTTTGCACTACACTAGAAGTTTAATAGTGCATTTTACTCGACATTTCTTGCGCTTTGAGATGCCGCTTAGTCCAATACGCTATCTGAAATATCAGTGACGTAAATTGAACAAATGTGAGAGAATTTCGCTGAATTCTTATATTAACCAAAATATAAAATGATCTAATCGGGTCTCTGATTGCCCTATCAGATACCGCCTAGCCCAGTACGCTATCTGAAATAGGAGCGACGTAAGTTGAACAAATGTGATAGGATTACGCTGAATTCTTATATTAACCGTAATATAAAATGATCTAATCGGGTCTCCGTTTGCCCTACCCTAGAAGTTTAACAGTGCATTTTACTCGTCATTTCATGCGCTTTGAGATGCCGCATAGCCCAATACGCTATCTGAAATAGGAACGACGTAAATTGAACAAATGTGATAGAATTTTTATGAATTCTTAAATTAACCATTATATAAAATGACCTAATCGGGTCTCTGTTTGCCCTACCCTTGAAGTTTAATAGTGCATTTCACTCGTCATTTCATGCGCTTTGCGATGCCGCTTAGCCCAATAAGCTATCTGAAATAGGAGCGACGTAAATGGAACAAATGTGTTAGAACTTCGCTGAATTCTTATATTAACCAAAATATAAAATGATCTAATCGGGTCTCTGATTGCCCTATCATAGAAGTTTAATAGTGCATTTTACTCGCCATTCCACGCGCTTTAAGATGCCGCCTAGCCCAGTACGCTATCTGAAATAGGAGCGACGTATGTTGAACAAATGTGATAGAATTTCCCTGAATTCTTATATTAACCTTAATGTAAAATGATCTAATCGGGTCTCTGATTGCCCTATCATAGAAGTTTAGTAGTGCATTTTACTCGCCCTTCCACGCGCTTTGAGATGCCGCCTAGCCCAGTACGCTATCTGAAATAGGAGCGACGTAAATTGAACAAATGTGATAGAATTTCGCTGAATTCTTAAATTGACCATAATATAAAATGATCTTATCGGGTCTCTGTTTGCCCTACCCTAGAAGTTTAATAGTGCATTGTACTCCACATTTCTTGCGCTTTGAGATGCCGCTTAGCCCAATACGCTATCTGAAATATCAGCGACGTAAATTGAACAAATGTGAGAGAATTTCGCTGAATTCTTATATTAACCAAAATATAAAATGATGTAATCGGGTCTCTGATTGCCCGATCATAGAAGTTTAGTAGTGCATTTTACTCGCCCTTCCACGCGCTTAGAGATTCCGCCTAGCCCAGTACGCTATCTGAAATAGGAGCGACGTAAGTTGAACAAATGTGATAGAATTACGCTGAATTCTTATATTAACCGTAATATAAAATGATCTAATCGGGTCTCTGTTTGCCCTACCCTAGAAGTTTAATAGTGCATTTTACACGTCATTTCATGCGCTTTGAGATGTCGCATAGCCCAATACGCTATCTGAAATAGGAACGACGTAAATTGAACAAATGTGATAGAATTTTTCTGAATTCTTAAATTAACCATAATATAAAATGATCTAATCGGGTCTCTGTTTGCCCTACCATTGAAGTTTAATAGTGCATTTTACTCGCCATTTTATGCGCTTTGAGATGCCGCTTAGCCCTATACGCTATCTGAAATAGGTGCGACGTAAATTGAACAAATGTGATAGAATTTCGCTGAATTCTTATATTAACCAAAATATAAAATGATCTAATCGGGTCTCTGATTGCCCTATCACAGAAGTTTGATAGTGCATTTTACTCGCCATTTCATGCGCTTTGAGATGCCGCTTAGCCCAATACGCTATCTGGAATAGGAGCGACGTAAATTGAACAAATGTGATAGAATTTCCGTGAATACTTATATTAACCGTAATATAAAATGATCTATTCCGGTTTCTGTTCGGCCTACGCCAGAAGTTTAATAGAGCATTTCACTCGTCAATCCATGCGCTTTGAGATGCCGCTTAGCCCAATACGCTATCAGAAATAGCAGCGACGTAAATTGAACAAATGTGATAGAATTTCGCTGAATTCTTATATTAACCAAAACATAAAATGATCTAATCGGGTCTCTGATTGCCCTATCATAGAAGTATAATAGTGCATTTTACTCGCCATTCCACGCGCTTTAAGATGCCGCCTAGCCCAGGACGCTATCTGAAATAGGAGCCACGTAAGTTGAGCAAATGTGACAGAGTTACGCTGAATTCTTATATGAACCGCAATATAAAATGATCTAATCGGGTCTCTGTTTGCCTTATCCTAGAAGTTTAATAGTGCATTTTACTCGCCATTTCATGCGCTTTGAGATGCCGCTTAGCCCAGTACGCTATCTGAAATAGGAGCGACGTAAATTGAACAAATGTGATAGAATTTCGCTGAATTCTTATATTAACCAAAATATAAAATGATCTAATCGGGTCTCTGTTTGCCCTACCCTAGAAGTTTAATAGTGCATTTTACTCGCCATTTCTCGCGCTTTGAGATGCCGCTTAGCCCAATACGCTATCTGAAATATCAGCGACGTAAATTGAACAAATCTGAGAGAATTTCGCTGAATTCTTAAATTAACCATAATATAAAATGATCTTATCGGGTCTCTGTTTGCACTACACTAGAAGTTTAATAGTGCATTTTACTCGACATTTCTTGCGCTTTGAGATGCCGCTTAGTCCAATACGCTATCTGAAATATCAGTGACGTAAATTGAACAAATGTGAGAGAATTTCGCTGAATTCTTATATTAACCAAAATATAAAATGATCTAATCGGGTCTCTGATTGCCCTATCATAGAAGTTTAGTAGTGCATTTTACTCGCCCTTCCACGCGCTTGCAGATACCGCCTAGCCCAGTACGCTATCTGAAATAGGAGCGACGTAAGTTGAACAAATGTGATAGGATTACGCTGAATTCTTATATTAACCGTAATATAAAATGATCTAATCGGGTCTCTGTTTGCCCTACCCTAGAAGTTTAACAGTGCATTTTACTCGTCATTTCATGCGCTTTGAGATGCCGCATAGCCCAATACGCTATCTGAAATAGGAACGACGTAAATTGAACAAATGTGATAGAATTTTTCTGAATTCTTAAATTAACCATTATATAAAATGATCTAATCGGGTCTCTGTTTGCCCTACCCTTGAAGTTTAATAGTGCATTTCACTCGTCATTTCATGCGCTTTGCGATGCCGCTTAGCCCAATAAGCTATCTGAAATAGGAGCGACGTAAATGGAACAAATGTGTTAGAACTTCGCTGAATTCTTATATTAACCAAAATATAAAATGATCTAATCGGGTCTCTGATTGCCCTATCATAGAAGTTTAATAGTGCATTTTACTCGCCATTCCACGCGCTTTAAGATGCCGCCTAGCCCAGTACGCTATCTGAAATAGGAGCGACGTATGTTGAACAAATGTGATAGAATTTCCCTGAATTCTTATATTAACCTTAATGTAAAATGATCTAATCGGGTCTCTGATTGCCCTATCATAGAAGTTTAGTAGTGCATTTTACTCGCCCTTCCACGCGCTTTGAGATGCCGCCTAGCCCAGTACGCTATCTGAAATAGGAGCGACGTAAATTGAACAAATGTGATAGAATTTCGCTGAATTCTTAAATTGACCATAATATAAAATGATCTTATCGGGTCTCTGTTTGCCCTACCCTAGAAGTTTAATAGTGCATTGTACTCCACATTTCTTGCGCTTTGAGATGCCGCTTAGCCCAATACGCTATCTGAAATATCAGCGACGTAAATTGAACAAATGTGAGAGAATTTCGCTGAATTCTTATATTAACCAAAATATAAAATGATGTAATCGGGTCTCCGATTGCCCGATCATAGAAGTTTAGTAGTGCATTTTACTCGCCCTTCCACGCGCTTAGAGATTCCGCCTAGCCCAGTACGCTATCTGAAATAGGAGCGACGTAAGTTGAACAAATGTGATAGAATTACGCTGAATTCTTATATTAACCGTAATATAAAATGATCTAATCGGGTCTCTGTTTGCCCTACCCTAGAAGTTTAATAGTGCATTTTACACGTCATTTCATGCGCTTTGAGATGTCGCATAGCCCAATACGCTATCTGAAATAGGAACGACGTAAATTGAACAAATGTGATAGAATTTTTCTGAATTCTTAAATTAACCATAATATAAAATGATCTAATCGGGTCTCTGTTTGCCCTACCATTGAAGTTTAATAGTGCATTTTACTCGCCATTTTATGCGCTTTGAGATGCCGCTTAGCCCAATACGCTATCTGAAATAGGTGCGCCGTAAATTGAACAAATGTGATAGAATTTCGCTGAATTCTTATATTAACCAAAATATAAAATGATCTAATCGGGTCTCTGATTGCCCTACCCTAGAAGTTTGATAGTGCATTTTACTCGCCATTTCATGCGCTTTGAGATGCCGCTTAGCCCAATACGCTATCTGGAATAGGAGCGACGTAAATTGAACAAATGTGATAGAATTTCCGTGAATACTTATATTAACCGTAATATAAAATGATCTATTCCGGTTTCTGTTCGGCCTACGCCAGAAGTTTAATAGAGCATTTCACTCGTCAATCCATGCGCTTTGAGATGCCGCTTAGCCCAATACGCTATCTGAAATAGGAGCGACGTAAATTGAACAAATGTGATAGAATTTCGCTGAATTCTTATATTAACCAAAACATAAAATGATCTAATCGGGTCTCTGATTGCCCTATCATAGAAGTATAATAGTGCATTTTACTCGCCATTCCACGCGCTTTAAGATGCCGCCTAGCCCAGGACGCTATCTGAAATAGGAGCCACGTAAGTTGAGCAAATGTGACAGAGTTACGCTGAATTCTTATATGAACCGCAATATAAAATGATCTAATCGGGTCTCTGTTTGCCTTATCCTAGAAGTTTAATAGTGCATTTTACTCGCCATTTCATGCGCTTTGAGATGCCGCTTAGCCCAGTACGCTATCTGAAATAGGAGCGACGTAAATTGAACAAATGTGATAGAATTTCGCTGAATTCTTATATTAACCAAAATATAAAATGATCTAATCGGGTCTCTGTTTGCCCTACCCTAGAAGTTTAATAGTGCATTTTACTCGCCATTTCTCGCGCTTTGAGATGCCGCTTAGCCCAATACGCTATCTGAAATATCAGCGACGTAAATTGAACAAATCTGAGAGAATTTCGCTGAATTCTTAAATTAACCATAATATAAAATGATCTTATCGGGTCTCTGTTTGCAATACACTAGAAGTTTAATAGTGCATTTTACTCGACATTTCTTGCGCTTTGAGATGCCGCTTAGTCCAATACGCTATCTGAAATATCAGTGACGTAAATTGAACAAATGTGAGAGAATTTCGCTGAATTCTTATATTAAGCTTAATGTAAAATCATCAATTCGGGTCTCTGATTGCCCTATCATAGAAGTTTAGTAGTGCATTTTACTCGCCCTTCCACGCGCTTTCAGATACCGCCTAGCCCAGTACGCTATCTGAAATAGGAGCGACGTAAGTTGAACAAATGTGATAGGATTACGCTGAATTCTTATATTAACCGTAATATAAAATGATCTAATCGGGTCTCTGTTTGCCCTACCCTAGAAGTTTAACAGTGCATTTTACTCGTCATTTCATGCGCTTTGAGATGCCGCATAGCCCAATACGCTATCTGAAATAGGAACGACGTAAATTGAACAAATGTGATAGAATTTTTCTGAATTCTTAAATTAACCATTATATAAAATGATCTAATCGGGTCTCTGTTTGCCCTACCCTTGAAGTTTAATAGTGCATTTCACTCGTCATTTCATGCGCTTTGCGATGCCGCTTAGCCCAATAAGCTATCTGAAATAGGAGCGACGTAAATGGAACAAATGTGTTAGAACTTCGCTGAATTCTTATATTAACCAAAATATAAAATGATCTAATCGGGTCTCTGATTGCCCTATCATAGAAGTTTAATAGTGCATTTTACTCGCCATTCCACGCGCTTTAAGATGCCGCCTAGCCCAGTACGCTATCTGAAATAGGAGCGACGTATGTTGAACAAATGTGATAGAATTTCCCTGAATTCCTATATTAACCTTAATGTAAAATGATCTAATCGGGTCTCTGATTGCCCTATCATAGAAGTTTAGTAGTGCATTTTACTCGCCCTTCCACGCGCTTTGAGATGCCGCCTAGCCCAGTACGCTATCTGAAATAGGAGCGACGTAAATTGAACAAATGTGATAGAATTTCGCTGAATTCTTAAATTGACCATAATATAAAATGATCTTATCGGGTCTCTGTTTGCCCTACCCTAGAAGTTTAATAGTGCATTGTACTCCAGATTTCTTGCGCTTTGAGATGCCGCTTAGCCCAATACGCTATCTGAAATATCAGCGACGTAAATTGAACAAATGTGAGAGAATTTCGCTGAATTCTTATATTAACCAAAATATAAAATGATGTAATCGGGTCTCTGATTGCCCGATCATAGAAGTTTAGTAGTGCATTTTACTCGCCCTTCCACGCGCTTAGAGATTCCGCCTAGCCCAGTACGCTATCTGAAATAGGAGCGACGTAAGTTGAACAAATGTGATAGAATTACGCTGAATTCTTATATTAACCGTAATATAAAATGATCTAATCGGGTCTCTGTTTGCCCTACCCTAGAAGTTTAATAGTGCATTTTACACGTCATTTCATGCGCTTTGAGATGTCGCATAGCCCAATACGCTATCTGAAATAGGAACGACGTAAATTGAACAAATGTGATAGAATTTTTCTGAATTCTTAAATTAACCATAATATAAAATGATCTAATCGGGTCTCTGTTTGCCCTACCATTGAAGTTTAATAGTGCATTTTACTCGCCATTTTATGCGCTTTGAGATGCCGCTTAGCCCAATACGCTATCTGAAATAGGTGCGACGTAAATTGAACAAATGTGATAGAATTTCGCTGAATTCTTATATTAACCAAAATATAAAATGATCTAATCGGGTCTCTGATTGCCCTATCACAGAAGTTTGATAGTGCATTTTACTCGCCATTTCATGCGCTTTGAGATGCCGCTTAGCCCAATACGCTATCTGGAATAGGAGCGACGTAAATTGAACAAATGTGATAGAATTTCCGTGAATACTTATATTAACCGTAATATAAAATGATCTATTCCGGTTTCTGTTCGGCCTACGCCAGAAGTTTAATAGAGCATTTCACTCGTCAATCCATGCGCTTTGAGATGCCGCTTAGCCCAATACGCTATCTGAAATAGGAGCGACGTAAATTGAACAAATGTGATAGAATTTCGCTGAATTCTTATATTAACCAAAACATAAAATGATCTAATCGGGTCTCTGATTGCCCTATCATAGAAGTATAATAGTGCATTTTACTCGCCATTCCACGCGCTTTAAGATGCCGCCTAGCCCAGGACGCTATCTGAAATAGGAGCCACGTAAGTTGAGCAAATGTGACAGAGTTACGCTGAATTCTTATATGAACCGCAATATAAAATGATCTAATCGGGTCTCTGTTTGCCTTATCCTAGAAGTTTAATAGTGCATTTTACTCGCCATTTCATGCGCTTTGAGATGCCGCTTAGCCCAGTACGCTATCTGAAATAGGAGCGACGTAAATTGATCAAATGTGATAGAATTTCGCTGAATTCTTATATTAACCAAAATATAAAATGATCTAATCGGGTCTCTGTTTGCCCTACCCTAGAAGTTTAATAGTGCATTTTACTCGCCATTTCTCGCGCTTTGAGATGCCGCTTAGCCCAATACGCTATCTGAAATATCAGCGACGTAAATTGAACAAATGTGAGAGAATTTCGCTGAATTCTTATATTAACCAAAATATAAAATGATCTAATCGGGTCTCTGATTTCCCTATCATAGAAGTTTAACAGTGCATTTGACTCGCCATTTCATGCGCTTTGAGATGCCGCTTAGCCCAATACGCTATCTGAAATAGGAGCGACGTAAATTGAACAAATGTGATAGAAATTCGCTGAATTCTTAAATTAACCATAATATAAAATGATCTAATGGGGTCTCTGATTGCCCTACCCTAGAAGATTAATAGTGCATTTCACTCGCCATTTCATGCGCTTTGAGATGCCGCTTAGCCCAATACGCTATCTGACATAGGAGCGACGTAAATTGAACAAATGTGATAGAATTTCGCTGAATTCTTATATTAACCAAAATATAAAATGATCTAATCGGGTCTCTGATTGCCCTATCATAGAAGTTTAATAGTGCATTTTACTCGCCATTCCAAGCGCTTTAAGTTGCCGCCTAGCCCAGTACGCTATCTGAAATAGGAGCTACGTAAGTTGAACAAATGTGACAGAATTACGCTGAATTCTTATATTAACCGTAATATAAAATGATCTAATCGGGTCTCTGTTTGCCCTACCCTAGAAGTTTAATAGTGCATTTTACTAGCCATTTCTTGCGCTTTGAGATGCCGCTTAGCCCAGTACGCTATCTGAAATAGGAGCGACGTAAATTGAACAAATGTGATAGAATTTTGCTGAATTCTTAAATTAACCATAATATAAAATGATCTAATCGGGTCTCTGATTGCCCTATCATAGAAGTTTAATAGTGCATTTTACTCGCCATTCCACGCGCTTTAAGATGCCGCCTAGCCCAGTACGCTATCGGAAATAGGAGCGACGTATGTTGAACAAATGTGATAGAATTTCGCTGAATTCTTATATTAACCAAAATATAAAATGATCTAATCGGGTCTCTGATTGCCCTATCATAGAAGTTTAATAGTGAATTTTACTCGCCATTCCACGCGCTTTAAGATGCCGCTTAGCCCAATACGCTATCAGCAATAGGAGCGACGTAAATTGAACAAATGTGATAGAATTTCGCTGAATTCTTAAATTAACCATAATATAAAATGATCTAATCGGGTCTCTGTTTGCCCTACCCTAGAAGTTTAACAGTGCATTTTACTCGCCATTTCATGCGCTTTGAGATGCCGCTTAGCCCAATACGCTATCTGAAATAGGAGCGACGTAAATTGAACAAATGTGATAGAATTTCGCAGAATTCTTAAATTAACCATAATATAAAATGATCTAATGGGGTCTCTGTTTGCCCTACCCTAGAAGTTTAATAGTGCATTTGACTCGTCATTTCATGCGCTTTGAGATGCCGCTTAGCCCAATACGCTATCTGAAATAGGAGCGATGTAAATTGATCAAATGTGATAGAATTTCGCTGAATTCTTTTATTAACCATAACGTAAAATGATCTAATCGGGTCTCTGTTCGCCCTAGCGTAGAAGCTTAATTGTGCATTTTATTCGTCATTTCATGCGCTTTGAGATGCCGCTTAGCCCAATACGCTATCTGAAATAGGAGCGACGTAAATTGAACAAATGTGATAGAATTACGCTGAATTCTTATATTAACCGTAATATAAAATGATCTAATCGGGTCTCTGTTTGCCCTACCCTAGAAGTTTAACAGTTCATTTTACTCGTCATTTCATGCGCTTCGAGATGCCGCATAGCCCAATACGCTTTCTGACATAGGAGCGACGTAAATTGAACAAATGTGATAGAATTTCGCTGAATTCTTAAATTAACCATAATATAAAATGATCTAATCGGATCTCTGTTTGCCCTACCCTAGAAGTTTAACAGTGCATTTTACTCGCCATTTCATGCGCTTTGAGATGCCGCTTAGCCCAATACGCTATCTGAAATAGGAGCGACGTAAATTGAACAAATGTGATAGAATTTCGCAGAATTCTTAAATTAACCATAATATAAAATGATCTAATGGGGTCTCTGTTTGATCTACCCTAGAAGTTTAATAGTGCATTTTACTCGCCATTTCATGCGCTTTGAGATGCCGCTTAGCCCAATACGCTATCTGAAATAGGAGCGACGTAAATTGAACAAATGTGATAGAATTTCGCTGAATTCTTATATTAACCTCAATGTAAAATGATCTAATCGGGTCTTTGTTCGCCCTACCCTAGAAGTTTAATAGTGCATTTCACTCGTCATTTCATGCGCTTTGAGATGCCGCTTAGCCCAATAAGCTATCTGAAATAGGAACGACGTAAATTGACCAAATGTGATAGAATTTCGCTGAATTCTTATATTAATCAAAATATAAAATGATCTAATCGGGTCTCTGATTGCCCTATCATAGAAGTTTAATAGTGAATTTTACTCGCCATTCCACGCGCTTTAAGATGCCGCTTAGCCCAATACGCTATCTGCAATAGGAGCGACGTAAATTGAACAAATGTGATAGAATTTCGCTGAATTCTTAAATTAACCATAATATAAAATGATCTAATCGGGTCTCTGTTTGCCCTACCCTAGAAGTTTAACAGTGCATTTTACTCGCCATTTCATGCGCTTTGAGATGCCGCTTAGCCCAATACGCTATCTGAAATAGGAGCGACGTAAATTGAACAAATGTGATAGAATTTCGCTGAATTCTTAAATTAACCATAATATAAAATGATCTAATCGGGTCTCTGTTTGCCCTACCCTAGAAGTTTAATAGTGCATTACACTCGTCATTTCATGCGCTTTGCGATGCCGCTTAGCCCAATACGCTATCTGAAATAGGAGCGATGTAAATTGATCAAATGTGATAGAATTTCGCTGAATTCTTTTATTAACCATAACGTAAAATGATCTAATCGGGTCTCTGTTCGCCCTAGCGTAGAAGCTTAATTGTGCATTTTATTCGTCATTTCATGCGCTTTGAGATGCCGCTTAGCCCAATACGCTATCTGAAATAGGAGCGACGTAAATTGAACAAATGTGATAGAATTTCGCTGAATTCTTATATTAACCAAAATATAAGATGATCTAATCGGGTCTTTGTTTGCCCTACCCTAGAAGTTTAATAGTGCATTTTACTCGCCATTTCTCGCGCTTGGAGTTGCCGCTTAGCCCAATACGCTATCTGAAATATCAGCCACGTAAATTGAACAAATGTGAGACAATTTCGCTGAATTCTTAAATTAACCATAATATAAAATGATCTTATCGGGTCCCTGTTTGCCCTACCCTTGAAGTTTAATAGTGCATTTTACTCGACATTTCTTGCGCTTTGAGATGCCGCTTAGTCCAATACGCTATCTGAAATATCAGCGACGTAAATTGAACAAATGTGAGAGAATTTCGCTGAATTCTTATATTAACCAAAATATAAAATGATCTAGTCGGGTCTCTGATTACCCTATCATAGAAGTTTAGTAGAGCATTTACTCGCCCTTCCACGCGCTTTGAGATACCGCCTTGCCCAGTACGCTATCTGAAATAGGAGCGACGTAGGTTGAACAAATGTGATAGAATTACGCTGAATTCTTATATTAACCGTAATATAAAATGATCTAATCGGGTCTCTGTTTCCCGACCCTAGAAGTTTAACAGTGCATTTTACTCGTCATTTCATGCGCTTCGAGATGCCGCATAGCCCAATACGCTATCTGACATAGGAGCGACGTAAATTGAACAAATGTGATAGAATTTCGCTGAATTCTTAAATTAACCATAATATAAAATGATCTAATGGGGTCTCTGATTGCCCTACCCTAGAAGATTAATAGTGCATTTCACTCGCCATTTCATGCGCTTTGAGAAGCCGCTTAGCCCAATACGCTATCTGACATAGGAGCGACGTAAATTGAACAAATGTGATAGAACTTCGCTGAATTCTTATATTAACCAAAATATAAAATGATCTAATCGGGTCTCTGATTGCCCTATCATAGAAGTTTAGTAGTGCATTTTACTCGCCCTTCCACGCGCTTTGAGATACCGCCTAGCCCAGTACGCTATCTGAAATAGGAGCGACGTAAGTTGAACAAATGTGATAGAATTACGCTGAATTCTTATATTAACCGTAATATAAAATGATCTAATCGGGTCTCTGTTTGCCCTACCCTAGAAGTTTAACAGTGCATTTTACTCGCCATTTCATGCGCTTTGAGATGCCGCATAGCCCAATACGCTATCTGAAATAGGAGCGAAGTAATTGAACAAATGTGATAGAATTTTCTGAATTCTTAAATTAACCATTATATAAAATGATCTAATCGGGTCTCTGTTTGCCCTACCCTTGAAGTTTAATAGTGCATTTTACTCGCCATTCCACGCGCTTTAAGATGCCGCCTAGCCCAGTACGCTATCTGAAATAGGAGCGACGTAAATGGAACAAATGTGTTAGAATTTCGCTGAATTATTATATTAACCAAAATATAAAATAATCTAATCGGGTCTCTGATTTCCCTATCATAGAAGTTTAACAGTGCATTTGACTCGCCATTTCATGCGCTTTGAGATGCCGCTTAGCCCAATACGCTATCTGAAATAGGAGCGACGTAAATTGAACAAATGTGATAGAAATTCGCTGAATTCTTAAATTAACCATAATATAAAATGATCTAATGGGGTCTCTGATTGCCCTACCCTAGAAGATTAATAGTGCATTTCACTCGCCATTTCATGCGCTTTGAGATGCCGCTTAGCCCAATACGCTATCTGACATAGGAGCGACGTAAATTGAACAAATGTGATAGAATTTCGCTGAATTCTTATATTAACCAAAATATAAAATGATCTAATCGGGTCTCTGATTGCCCTATCATAGAAGTTTAATAGTGCATTTTACTCGCCATTCCAAGCGCTTTAAGTTGCCGCCTAGCCCAGTACGCTATCTGAAATAGGAGCTACGTAAGTTGAACAAATGTGACAGAATTACGCTGAATTCTTATATTAACCGTAATATAAAATGATCTAATCGGGTCTCTGTTTGCCCTACCCTAGAAGTTTAATAGTGCATTTTACTAGCCATTTCTTGCGCTTTGAGATGCCGCTTAGCCCAGTACGCTATCTGAAATAGGAGCGACGTAAATTGAACAAATGTGATAGAATTTTGCTGAATTCTTAAATTAACCATAATATAAAATGATCTAATCGGGTCTCTGTTTGCCCTACCCTAGAAGTTTATAGTGCATTTCACTCGTCATTTCATGCGCTTTGCGATGCCGCTTAGCCCAATAAGCTATCTGAAATAGGAGCGACGCAAATTGAACAAATGTGATAGAATTTCGCTGAATTCTTATATTAACCAAAATATAAAATGATCTAATCGGGTCTCTGATTGCCCTATCATAGAAGTTTAATAGTGAATTTTACTCGCCATTCCACGCGCTTTAAGATGCCGCTTAGCCCAATACGCTATCTGAAATAGGAGCGATGTAAATTGATCAAATGTGATAGAATTTCGCTGAATTCTTTTATTAACCATAACGTAAAATGATCTAATCGGGTCTCTGTTCGCCCTAGCGTAGAAGCTTAATTGTGCATTTTATTCGTCATTTCATGCGCTTTGAGATGCCGCTTAGGCCCAATACGCTATCTGAAATAGGAGCGACGTAAATTGAACAAATGTGATAGAATTACGCTGAATTCTTATATTAACCGTAATATAAAATGATCTAATCGGTCTCTGTTTGCCCTACCCTAGAAGTTTAACAGTTCATTTTACTCGTCATTTCATGCGCTTCGAGATGCCGCATAGCCCAATACGCTTTCTGACATAGGAGCGACGTAAATTGAACAAATGTGATAGAATTTCGCTGAATTCTTAAATTAACCATAATATAAAATGATCTAATCGGATCTCTGTTTGCCCTACCCTAGAAGTTTAACAGTGCATTTTACTCGCCATTTCATGCGCTTTGAGATGCCGCTTAGCCCAATACGCTATCTGAAATAGGAGCGACGTAAATTGAACAAATGTGATAGAATTTCGCAGAATTCTTAAATTAACCATAATATAAAATGATCTAATGGGGTCTCTGTTTGATCTACCCTAGAAGTTTAATAGTGCATTTACTCGCCATTTCATGCGCTTTGAGATGCCGCTTAGCCCAATACGCTATCTGAAATAGGAGCGACGTAAATTGAACAAATGTGATAGAATTTCGCTGAATTCTTATATTAACCTCAATGTAAAATGATCTAATCGGGTCTTTGTTTCGCCCTACCCTAGAAGTTTAATAGTGCATTTCACTCGTCATTTCATGCGCTTTGAGATGCCGCTTAGCCAATAAGCTATCTGAAATAGGAACGACGTAAATTGACCAAATGTGATAGAACTTCGCTGATTCTTATATTAATCAAAATATAAATTGATCTAATCGGGTCTCTGATTGCCCTATCATAGAAGTTTAATAGTGAATTTTACTCGCCATTCCACGCGCTTTAAGATGCCGCTTAGCCCAATACGCTATCTGCAATAGGAGCGACGTAAATTGAACAAATGTGATAGAATTTCGCTGAATTCTTAAATTAACCATAATATAAAATGATCTAATCGGGTCTCTGTTTGCCCTACCCTAGAAGTTTAACAGTGCATTTTACTCGCCATTTCATGCGCTTTGAGATGCCGCTTAGCCCAATACGCTATCTGAAATAGGAGCGACGTAAATTGAACAAATGTGATAGAATTTCGCTGAATTCTTAAATTAACCATAATATAAAATGATCTAATCGGGTCTCTGTTTGCCCTACCCTAGAAGTTTAATAGTGCATTACACTCGTCATTTCATGCGCTTTGCGATGCCGCTTAGCCCAATACGCTATCTGAAATAGGAGCGATGTAAATTGATCAAATGTGATAGAATTTCGCTGAATTCTTTTATTAACCATAACGTAAAATGATCTAATCGGGTCTCTGTTCGCCCTAGCGTAGAAGCTTAATTGTGCATTTTATTCGTCATTTCATGCGCTTTGAGATGCCGCTTAGCCCAATACGCTATCTGAAATAGGAGCGACGTAAATTGAACAAATGTGATAGAATTTCGCTGAATTCTTATATTAACCAAAATATAAGATGATCTAATCGGGTCTTTGTTTGCCCTACCCTAGAAGTTTAATAGTGCATTTTACTCGCCATTTCTCGCGCTTGGAGTTGCCGCTTAGCCCAATACGCTATCTGAAATATCAGCCACGTAAATTGAACAAATGTGAGACAATTTCGCTGAATTCTTAAATTAACCATAATATAAAATGATCTTATCGGGTCCCTGTTTGCCCTACCCTTGAAGTTTAATAGTGCATTTTACTAGACATTTCTTGCGCTTTGAGATGCCGCTTAGTCCAATACGCTATCTGAAATATCAGCGACGTAAATTGAACAAATGTGAGAGAATTTCGCTGAATTCTTATATTAACCAAAATATAAAATGATCTAGTCGGGTCTCTGATTACCCTATCATAGAAGTTTAGTAGAGCATTTTACTCGCCCTTCCACGCGCTTTGAGATACCGCCTTGCCCAGTACGCTATCTGAAATAGGAGCGACGTAGGTTGAACAAATGTGATAGAATTACGCTGAATTCTTATATTAACCGTAATATAAAATGATCTAATCGGGTCTCTGTTTCCCTACCCTAGAAGTTTAACAGTGCATTTTACTCGTCATTTCATGCGCTTCGAGATGCCGCGTAGCCCAATACGCTATCTGACATAGGAGCGACGTAAATTGAACAAATGTGATAGAATTTCGCTGAATTCTTAAATTAACCATAATATAAAATGATCTAATGGGGTCTCTGATTGCCCTACCCTAGAAGATTAATAGTGCATTTCACTCGCCATTTCATGCGCTTTGAGAAGCCGCTTAGCCCAATACGCTATCTGACATAGGAGCGACGTAAATTGAACAAATGTGATAGAACTTCGCTGAATTCTTATATTAACCAAAATATAAAATGATCTAATCGGGTCTCTGATTGCCCTATCATAGAAGTTTAATAGTGCATTTTACTCGCCATTCCACGCGCTTTAAGATGCCGCCTAGCCCAGTACGCTATGTGAAATAGGAGCGACGTATGTTGAACAAATGTGATAGAATTTCCCTGAATTCTTATATTAACCTTAATGTAAAATGATCTAATCGGGTCTCTGATTGCCCTATCATAGAAGTTTAGTAGTGCATTTTACTCGCCCTTCCACGCGCTTTGAGATGCCGCCTAGCCCAGTACGCTATCTGAAATAGGAGCGACGTAAATTGAACAAATGTGATAGAATTTCGCTGAATTCTTAAATTGATCATAATATAAAATGATCTTATCGGGTCTCTGTTTGCCCTACCCTAGAAGTTTAATAGTGCATTGTACTCCACTTTTCTTGCGCTTTGAGATGCCGCTTAGCCCAATACGCTATCTGAAATAGGAGCGACGTAAATTGAACAAATGTGATAGAAATTCGCTGAATTCTTAAATTAACCATAATATAAAATGATCTAATGGGGTCTCTGATTGCCCTACCCTAGAAGATTAATAGTGCATTTCACTCGCCATTTCATGCGCTTTGAGATGCCGCTTAGCCCAATACGCTATCTGACATAGGAGCGACGTAAATTGAACAAATGTGATAGAATTTCGCTGAATTCTTATATTAACCAAAATATAAAATGATCTAATCGGGTCTCTGATTGCCCTATCATAGAAGTTTAATAGTGGATTTTACTCGCCATTCCAAGCGCTTTAAGTTGCCGCCTAGCCCAGTACGCTATCTGAAATAGGAGCTACGTAAGTTGAACAAATGTGACAGAATTACGCTGAATTCTTATATTAACCGTAATATAAAATGATCTAATCGGGTCTCTGTTTGCCCTACCCTAGAAGTTTAATAGTGCATTTTACTCGCCATTTCTTGCGCTTTGAGATGCCGCTTAGCCCAGTACGCTATCTGAAATAGGAGCGACGTAAATTGAACAAATGTGATAGAATTTTGCTGAATTCTTAAATTAACCATAATATAAAAGGATCTAATCGGGTCTCTGTTTGACCTACCCTAGAAGTTTAATAGTGCATTTCACTCGTCATTTCATGCGCTTTGCGATGCCGCTTAGCCCAATACGCTATCTGAAATATCAGCGACGTAAATTGAACAAATGTGAGAGAATTTCGCTGAATTCTTATATTAACCAAAATATAAAATGATCTAGTCGGGTCTCTGATTACCCTATCATAGAAGTTTAGTAGAGCATTTTACTCGCCCTTCCACGCGCTTTGAGATACCGCCTTGCCCAGTACGCTATCTGAAATAGGAGCGACGTAAGTTGAACAAATGTGATAGAATTACGCTGAATTCTTATATTAACCGTAATATAAAATGATCTAATCGGGTCTCTGTTCGCCCTACCATAGAAGTTTAACAGTGCATTTTACTCGTCATTTCATGCGCTTCGAGATGCCGCATAGCCCAATACGCTTTCTGACATAGGAGCGACGTAAATTGAACAAATGTGATAGAATTTCGCTGAATTCTTAAATTAACCATAATATAAAATGATCTAATGGGGTCTCTGATTGCCCTACCCTAGAAGATTAATAGTGCATTTCACTCGCCATTTCATGCGCTTTGAGAAGCCGCTTAGCCCAATACGCTATCTGACATAGGAGCGACGTAAATTGAACAAATGTGATAGAACTTCGCTGAATTCTTATATTAACCAAAATATAAAATGATCTAATCGGGTCTCTGATTGCCCTATCATAGAAGTTTAATAGTGCATTTTACTCGCCATTCCACGCGCTTTAAGATGCCGCTTAGCCCAGTACGCTATGTGAAATAGGAGCGACGTATGTTGAACAAATGTGATAGAATTTCCCTGAATTCTTATATTAACCTTAATGTAAAATGATCTAATCGGGTCTCTGATTGCCCTATCATAGAAGTTTAGTAGTGCATTTTACTCGCCCTTCCACGCGCTTTGAGATGCCGCCTAGCCCAGTACGCTATCTGAAATAGGAGCGACGTAACTTGAACAAATGTGATAGAATTTCGCTGAATTCTTAAATTGATCATAATATAAAATGATCTTATCGGGTCTCTGTTTGCCCTACCCTAGAAGTTTAATAGTGCATTGTACTCCACTTTTCTTGCGCTTTGAGATGCCGCTTAGCCCAATACGCTATCTGAAATAGGAGCGACGTAAATTGAACAAATGTGATAGAAATTCGCTGAATTCTTAAATTAACCATAATATAAAATGATCTAATGGGGTCTCTGATTGCCCTACCCTAGAAGATTAATAGTGCATTTCACTCGCCATTTCATGCGCTTTGAGATGCCGCTTAGCCCAATACGCTATCTGACATAGGAGCGACGTAAATTGAACAAATGTGATAGAATTTCGCTGAATTCTTATATTAACCAAAATATAAAATGATCTAATCGGGTCTCTGATTGCCCTATCATAGAAGTTTAATAGTGCATTTTACTCGCCATTCCAAGCGCTTTAAGTTGCCGCCTAGCCCAGTACGCTATCTGAAATAGGAGCTACGTAAGTTGAACAAATGTGACAGAATTACGCTGAATTCTTATATTAACCGTAATATAAAATGATCTAATCGGGTCTCTGTTTGCCCTACCCTAGAAGTTTAATAGTGCATTTTACTCGCCATTTCTTGCGCTTTGAGATGCCGCTTAGCCCAGTACGCTATCTGAAATAGGAGCGACGTAAATTGAACAAATGTGATAGAATTTTGCTGAATTCTTAAATTAACCATAATATAAAAGGATCTAATCGGGTCTCTGTTTGACCTACCCTAGAAGTTTAATAGTGCATTTCACTCGTCATTTCATGCGCTTTGCGATGCCGCTTAGCCCAATAAGCTATCTGAAATAGGAGCGACGCAAATTGAACAAATGTGATAGAATTTCGCTGAATTCTTATATTAACCAAAATATAAAATGATCTAATCGGGTCTCTGATTGCCCTATCATAGAAGTTTAATAGTGCATTTTACTCGACATTTCTTGCGCTTTGAGATGCCGCTTAGTCCAATACGCTATCTGAAATATCAGCCACGTAAATTGAACAAATGTGAGACAATTTCGCTGAATTCTTAAATTAACCATAATATAAAATGATCTTATCGGGTCCCTGTTTGCCCTACCCTAGAAGTTTAATAGTGCATTTGACTCGTCATTTCATGCGCTTTGAGATGCCGCTTAGCCCAATATGCTATCTGAAATAGGAGCGATGTAAATTGATCAAATGTGATAGAATTTCGCTGAATTCTTTTATTAACCATAACGTAAAATGATCTAATCGGGTCTCTGTTCGCCCTAGCGTAGAAGCTTAATTGTGCATTTTATTCGTCATTTCATGCGCTTTGAGATACCGCCTTGCCCAGTACGCTATCTGAAATAGGAGCGACGTAGGTTGAACAAATGTGATTGAATTACGCTGAATTCTTATATTAACCGTAATATAAAATGATCTAATCGGGTCTCTGTTTGCCCTACCCTAGAAGTTTAATAGTGCATTTTACTCGTCATTTCATGCGCTTTGAGATGTAGCATAGCCCAATACGCTATCTGAAATAGGAGCGACGTAAATTGAACAAATGTGATAGAATTTCGCTGAATTCTTATATTAACCGTAATATAAAATGATCTAATAGGGTCTCTGATTGCCCTACCCTAGAAGATTAATAGTGCATTTCACTCGCCATTTCATGCGCTTTGAGAAGCCGCTTAGCCCAATACGCTATCTGACATAGGAGCGACGTAAATTGAACAAATGTGATAGAACTTCGCTGAATTCTTATATTAACCAAAATATAAAATGATCTAATCGGGTCTCTGATTGCCCTATCATAGAAGTTTAATAGTGCATTTTACTCGCCATTCCACGCGCTTTAAGATGCCGCCTAGCCCAGTACGCTATGTGAAATAGGAGCGACGTATGTTGAACAAATTTGATAGAATTTCCCTGAATTCTTATATTAACCTTAATGTAAAATGATCTAATCGGGTCTCTGATTGCCCTATCATAGAAGTTTAGTAGTGCATTTTACTCGCCCTTCCACGCGCTTTGAGATGCCGCCTAGCCCAGTACGCTATCTGAAATAGGAGCGACGTAAATTGAACAAATGTGATAGAATTTCGCTGAATTCTTAAATTGATCATAATATAAAATGATCTTATCGGGTCTCTGTTTGCCCTACCCTAGAAGTTTAATAGTGCATTGTACTCCACTTTTCTTGCGCTTTGAGATGCCGCTTAGCCCAATACGCTATCTGAAATAGGAGCGACGTAAATTGAACAAATGTGATAGAAATTCGCTGAATTCTTAAATTAACCATAATATAAAATGATCTAATGGGGTCTCTGATTGCCCTACCCTAGAAGATTAATAGTGCATTTCACTCGCCATTTCATGCGCTTTGAGATGCCGCTTAGCCCAATACGCTATCTGACATAGGAGCGACGTAAATTGAACAAATGTGATAGAATTTCGCTGAATTCTTATATTAACCAAAATATAAAATGATCTAATCGGGTCTCTGATTGCCCTATCATAGAAGTTTAATAGTGCATTTTACTCGCCATTACAAGCGCTTTAAGTTGCCGCCTAGCCCAGTACGCTATCTGAAATAGGAGCTACGTAAGTTGAACAAATGTGACAGAATTACGCTGAATTCTTATATTAACCGTAATATAAAATGATCTAATCGGGTCTCTGTTTGCCCTACCCTAGAAGTTTAATAGTGCATTTTACTCGCCATTTCTTGCGCTTTGAGATGCCGCTTAGCCCAGTACGCTATCTGAAATAGGAGCGACGTAAATTGAACAAATGTGATAGAATTTTGCTGAATTCTTAAATTAACCATAATATAAAAGGATCTAATCGGGTCTCTGTTTGACCTACCCTAGAAGTTTAATAGTGCATTTCACTCGTCATTTCATGCGCTTTGCGATGCCGCTTAGCCCAATACGCTATCTGAAATATCAGCGACGTAAATTGAACAAATGTGAGAGAATTTCGCTGAATTCTTATATTAACCAAAATATAAAATGATCTAGTCGGGTCTCTGATTACCCTATCATAGAAGTTTAGTAGAGCATTTTACTCGCCCTTCCACGCGCTTTGAGATACCGCCTTGCCCAGTACGCTATCTGAAATAGGAGCGACGTAAGTTGAACAAATGTGATAGAATTACGCTGAATTCTTATATTAACCGTAATATAAAATGATCTAATCGGGTCTCTGTTTGCCCTACCCTAGAAGTTTAACAGTGCATTTTACTCGTCATTTCATGCGCTTCGAGATGCCGCATAGCCCAATACGCTTTCTGACATAGGAGCGACGTAAATTGAACGAATGTGATAGAATTTCGCTGAATTCTTATATTAACCAAAATATAAAATGATCTAATCGGGTCTCTGATTGCCCTATCATAGAAGTTTAATAGTGCATTTTACTCGCCATTTCTTGCGCTTTGAGATGCCCCTTAGCCCAGTACGCTATCTGAAATAGGAGCGACGTAAGTTGAACAAATGTGATAGAATTACGCTGAATTCTTATATTAACCGTAATATAAAATGATCTAATCGGGTCTCTGTTTGCCCTACCCTAGAAGTTTAATAGTGAATTTCACTCGCCATTTCATGCGCTTTGAGATGCCGCTTAGCCCAATATGCTATCTGAAATAGGAGCGATGTAAATTGATCAAATGTGATAGAATTTCGCTGAATTCTTTTATTAACCATAACGTAAAATGATCTAATCGGGTCTCTGTTCGCCCTAGCGTAGAAGCTTAATTGTGCATTTTATTCGTCATTTCATGCGCTTTGAGATGCCGCTTAGCCCAATACGCTATCTGAAATAGGAGCGACGTAAATTGAACAAATGTGATAGAATTTCGCTGAATTCTTATATTAACCAAAATATAAAATGATCTAGTCGGGTCTCTGATTACCCTATCATAGAAGTTTAGTAGAGCATTTTACTCGCCCTTCCACGCGCTTTGAGATACCGCCTTGCCCAGTACGCTATCTGAAATAGGAGCGACGTAGGTTGAACAAATGTGATAGAATTACGCTGAATTCTTATATTAACCGTAATATAAAATGATCTAATCGGGTCTCTGTTTCCCTACCCTAGAAGTTTAACAGTGCATTTTACTCGTCATTTCATGCGCTTCGAGATGCCGCATAGCCCAATACGCTATCTGACATAGGAGCGACGTAAATTGAACAAATGTGATAGAATTTCGCTGAATTCTTAAATTAACCATAATATAAAATGATCTAATGGGGTCTCTGATTGCCCTACCCTAGAAGATTAATAGTGCATTTCACTCGCCATTTCATGCGCTTTGAGAAGCCGCTTAGCCCAATACGCTATCTGACATAGGAGCGACGTAAATTGAACAAATGTGATAGAACTTCGCTGAATTCTTATATTAACCAAAATATAAAATGATCTAATCGGGTCTCTGATTGCCCTATCATAGAAGTTTAATAGTGCATTTTACTCGCCATTCCACGCGCTTTAAGATGCCGCCTAGCCCAGTACGCTATGTGAAATAGGAGCGACGTATGTTGAACAAATGTGATAGAATTTCCCTGAATTCTTATATTAACCTTAATGTAAAATGATCTAATCGGGTCTCTGATTGCCCTATCATAGAAGTTTAGTAGTGCATTTTACTCGCCCTTCCACGCGCTTTGAGATGCCGCCTAGCCCAGATCGCTATCTGAAATAGGAGCGACGTAAATTGAACAAATGTGATAGAATTTCGCTGAATTCTTAAATTGATCATAATATAAAATGATCTTATCGGGTCTCTGTTTGCCCTACCCTAGAAGTTTAATAGTGCATTGTACTCCACTTTTCTTGCGCTTTGAGATGCCGCTTAGCCCAATACGCTATCTGAAATAGGAGCGACGTAAATTGAACAAATGTGATAGAAATTCGCTGAATTCTTAAATTAACCATAATATAAAATGATCTAATGGGGTCTCTGATTGCCCTACCCTAGAAGATTAATAGTGCATTTCACTCGCCATTTCATGCGCTTTGAGATGCCGCTTAGCCCAATACGCTATCTGACATAGGAGCGACGTAAATTGAACAAATGTGATAGAATTTCGCTGAATTCTTAAATTGATCATAATATAAAATGATCTTATCGGGTCTCTGTTTGCCCTACCCTAGAAGTTTAATAGTGCATTGTACTCCACATTTCTTGCGCTTTGAGATGCCGCTTAGCCCAATACGCTATCTGAAATATCAGCGACGTAAATTGAATAAATGTGAGAGAATTTCGCTGAATTCTTATATTAACCAAAATATAAAATGATGTAATCGGGTCTCTGATTGCCCGATCATAGAAGTTTAGTAGTGCATTTTACTCGCCCTTCCACGCGCTTAGAGATTCCGCCTAGCCCAGTACGCTATCTGAAATAGGAGCGACGTAAGTTGCACAAATGTGATAGAATTACGCTGAATTCTTATATTAACCGTAATATAAAATGATCTAATCGGGTCTCTGTTTGCCCTACCCTAGAAGTTTAATAGTGCATTTTACTCGTCATTTCATGCGCTTTGAGATGTCGCATAGCCCAATACGCTATCTGAAATAGGAGCGACGTAAATTGAACAAATGTGATAGAATTTCGCTGAATTCTTATATTAACCGTAATATAAAATGATCTAATGGGGTCTCTGATTGCCCTACCCTAAAAGATTAATAGTGCATTTCACTCGCCATTTCATGCGCTTTGAGAAGCCGCTTAGCCCAATACGCTATCTGACATAGGAGCGACGTAAATTGAACAAATGTGATAGAACTTCGCTGAATTCTTATATTAACCAAAATATAAAATGATCTAATCGGGTCTCTGATTGCCCTATCATAGAAGTTTAATAGTGCATTTTACTCGCCATTCCACGCGCTTTAAGATGCCGCCTAGCCCAGTACGCTATGTGAAATAGGAGCGACGTATGTTGAACAAATGTGATAGAATTTCCCTGAATTCTTATATTAACCTTAATGTAAAATGATCTAATCGGGTCTCTGATTGCCCTATCATAGAAGTTTAGTAGTGCATTTTACTCGCCCTTCCACGCTCTTAGGGATTCCGCCTAGCCCAGTACGCTATCTGAAATAGGAGCGACGTAAGTTGAACAAATGTGATAGAATTACGCTGAATTCTTATATTAACCGTAATATAAAATGATCTAATGGGGTCTCTGATTGCCCTACCCTAAAAGATTAATAGTGCATTTCACTCGCCATTTCATGCGCTTTGAGAAGCCGCTTAGCCCAATACGCTATCTGACATAGGAGCGACGTAAATTGAACAAATGTGATAGAACTTCGCTGAATTCTTATATTAACCAAAATATAAAATCATCTAATCGGGTCTCTGATTGCCCGATCATAGAAGTTTAGTAGTGCATTTTACTCGCCCTTCCACGCGCTTTGAGATGCCGCCTAGCCCAGTACGCTATCTGAAATAGGAGCGACGTAAATTGAACAAATGTGATAGAATTTCGCTGAATTCTTAAATTGATCATAATATAAAATGATCTTATCGGGTCTCTGTTTGCCCTACCCTAGAAGTTTAATAGTGCATTGTACTCCACTTTTCTTGCGCTTTGAGATGCCGCTTAGCCCAATACGCTATCTGACATAGGAGCGACGTAAATTGAACAAATGTGATAGAACTTCGCTGAATTCTTATATTAACCAAAATATAAAATGATCTAATCGGGTCTCTGATTGCCCTATCATAGAAGTTTAATAGTGCATTTTACTCGCCATTCCACGCGCTTTAAGATGCCGCCTAGCCCAGTACGCTATGTGAAATAGGAGCGACGTATGTTGAACAAATGTGATAGAATTTCCCTGAATTCTTATATTAACCTTAATGTAAAATGATCTAATCGGGTCTCTGATTGCCCTATCATAGAAGTTTAGTAGTGCATTTTACTCGCCCTTCCACGCGCTTTGAGATGCCGCCTAGCCCAGTACGCTATCTGAAATAGGAGCGACGTAAATTGAACAAATGTGATAGAATTTCGCTGAATTCTTAAATTGATCATAATATAAAATGATCTTATCGGGTCTCTGTTTGCCCTACCCTAGAAGTTTAATAGTGCATTGTACTCCACATTTCTTGCGCTTTGAGATGCCGCTTAGCCCAATACGCTATCTGAAATATCAGCGACGTAAATTGAATAAATGTGAGAGAATTTCGCTGAATTCTTATATTAACCAAAATATAAAATGATGTAATCGGGTCTCTGATTGCCCGATCATAGAAGTTTAGTAGTGCATTTTACTCGCCCTTCCACGCGCTTAGAGATTCCGCCTAGCCCAGTACGCTATCTGAAATAGGAGCGACGTAAGTTGCACAAATGTGATAGAATTACGCTGAATTCTTATATTAACCGTAATATAAAATGATCTAATCGGGTCTCTGTTTGCCCTACCCTAGAAGTTTAATAGTGCATTTTACTCGTCATTTCATGCGCTTTGAGATGTCGCATAGCCCAATACGCTATCTGAAATAGGAGCGACGTAAATTGAACAAATGTGATAGAATTTCGCTGAATTCTTATATTAACCGTAATATAAAATGATCTATTCGGGTTTCTGTTCGCCCTACCCCAGAAGTTTAATAGAGCATTTCACTCGTCAATCCATGCGCTTTGAGATGCCGCTTAGCCCAATACGCTATCTGAAATAGGAGCGAAATAAATTGAACAAATGTAATATAATTTCGCTGAATTCTTATATTAACCGAAATATAAAATGATCTAATCGGGTCTCTGATTGCCCTATCAACGAAGTTTAATAGTGCATTTTACTCGCCATTCCACGCGCTTTAAGATGCCGCCTATCCGAGTACGCTATTTGAAATAGGAGCGACGTAAATTGAACAAATGTGATAGAATTTCCCTGAATTCTTATATTAACCTTAATGTAAAATGATCTAATCGGGTCTCTGTTCGCCCTACCATTACAAGTTTAATAGTGCATTTCACTCGTCATTTCAGGCGCTTTGAGTTGCCGCTTAGCCCAATACGCTATCTGAAATAGGAGCGACGTAAATTGAACAATTGTGATAGAATTTTGCTGAATTCTTAAATTAACCATAATATAAAATGATCTAGTCGGGTCTCTGATTGCCCTACCCTAGAAGTTTAATGGTGCATTTTACTCGCCATTCCACGCGCTTTAAGTTGCCGCCTAGCCCAGTACGCTATCTGAAATAGGAGCTACGTAAGTTGAACAAATGTGACAGAATTACGCTGAATTCTTATATTTACCGTAATATAAAATGATCTAATCGGGTCTCTGTTTGCCTTATCCTAGAAGTTTAATAGTGCATTTTACTCGCCATTTCATGCGCTTTGAGATGCCGCTTAGCCCAATACGCTATCTGAAATAGGAGCGACGTAAATTGACAAATGTGATAGAATTTCGCTGAATTCTTATATTAACCTCAATGTAAAATGATCTAATCGGGTCTTTGTTCGCCCTACCCTAGAAGTTTAATAGTGCATTTCACTCGTCATTTCATGCGCTTTGAGATGCCGCTTAGCCCAATAAGCTATCTGAAATAGGAACGACGTAAATTGACCAAATGTGATAGAATTTCGCTGAATTCTTATATTAACCAAAATATAAAATGATTTAATCGGGTCTCTGATTGCCCTATCATAGAAGTTTAATAGTGAATTTTACTCGCCATTCCACGCGCTTTAAGATGCCGCTTAGCCCAATACGCTATCTGCAATAGGAGCGACGTAAATTGAACAAATGTGATAGAATTTCGCTGAATTCTTAAATTAACCATAATATAAAATGATCTAATCGGGTCTCTGTTTGCCCTACCCTAGAAGTTTAACAGTGCATTTTACTCGCCATTTCATGCGCTTTGAGATGCCGCTTAGCCCAATACGCTATCTGAAATAGGAGCGACGTAAATTGAACAAATGTGCTAGAATTTCGCTGAATTCTTAAATTAACCATAATATAAAATGATCTAATCGGGTCTCTGTTTGCCCTACCCTAGAAGTTTAATAGTGCATTTCACTCGTCATTTCATGCGCTTTGCGATGCCGCTTAGCCCAATACGCTATCTGAAATAGGAGCGATGTAAATTGATCAAATGTGATAGAATTTCGCTGAATTCTTTATTAACCATAACGTAAAATGATCTAATCGGGTCTCTGTTCGCCCTAGCGTAGAAGCTTAATTGTGCATTTTATTCGTTATTTCATGCGCTTTGAGATGCCGCGTAGCCCAATACGCTATCTGAAATAGGAGCGACGTAAATTGAACAAATGTGATAGAACTTCGCTGAATTCTTATATTAACCAAATATAAAATGATCTAATCGGGTCTCTGATTGCCCTATCATAGAAGTTTAGTAGTGCATTTTACTCGCCCTTCCACGCGCTTTGAGATGCCGCCTAGCCCAGTACGCTATCTGAAATAGGAGCGACGTAAATTGAACAAATGTGATAGAATTTCGCTGAATTCTTAAATTGACCATAATATAAAATGATCTTATCGGGTCTCTGTTTGCCCTACCCTAGAAGTTTAATAGTGCATTGTACTCCACATTTCTTGCGCTTTGAGATGCCGCTTAGCCCCAATACGCTATCTGAAATATCAGCGACGTAAATTGAACAAATGTGAGAGAATTTCGCTGAATTCTTATATTAACCAAAATATAAAATGATGTAATCGGGTCTCTGATTGCCCGATCATAGAAGTTTAGTAGTGCATTTTACTCGCCCTTCCACGCGCTTAGAGATTCCGCCTAGCCCAGTACGCTATCTGAAATAGGAGCGACGTAAGTTGAACAAATGTGATAGAATTACGCTGAATTCTTATATTAACCGTAATATAAAATGATCTAATCGGGTCTCTGTTTGCCCTACCCTAGAAGTTTAATAGTGCATTTTACTCGTCATTTCATGCGCTTTGAGATGTCGCATAGCCCAATACGCTATCTGAAATAGGAGCGACGTAATTGAACAAACGTGATAGAATTTCGCTGAATTCTTATATTAACCGTAATATAAATGATCTATTCGGGTTTCTGTTCGCCCTACCCCAGAAGTTTAATAGAGCATTTCACTCGTCAATCCATGCGCTTTGAGATGCCGCTTAGCCCAATACGCTATCTGAAATAGGAGCGACGTAAATTGAACAAATGTAATAGAATTTCGCTGAATTCTTATATTAACCAAAATATAAAATGATCTAATCGGGTCTCTGATTGCCCTATCATCGAAGTTTAATAGTGCATTTTACTCGCCATTCCACGCGCTTTAAGATGCCGCCTATCCGAGTACGCTATTTGAAATAGGAGCGACGTAAATTGAACAAATGTGATAGAATTTCCCTGAATTCTTATATTAACCTTAATTTAAAATGATCTAATCGGGTCTCTGTTCGCCTACCCTAGAAGTTTAGTAGTGCATTTCACTCGTCATTTCAGGCGCTTTGAGTTGCCGCTTAGCCCAATACGCTATCTGAAATAGGAGCGACGTAAATTGAACCAATGTGATAGAATTTCGCTGAATTCTTATATTAACCGTAATATAAAATGATCTAATGGGGTCTCTGATTGCCCTACCCTAGAAGATTAATAGTGCATTTCACTCGCCATTTCATGCGCTTTGAGAAGCCGCTTAGCCCAATACGCTATCTGACATAGGAGCGACGTAAATTGAACAAATGTGATACAACTTCGCTGAATTCTTATATTAACCAAAATATAAAATGATCTAATCGGGTCTCTGATTGCCCTATCATAGAAGTTTAATAGTGCATTTTACTCGTCATTCCACGCGCTTTAAGATGCCGCCTAGCCCAGTACGCTATGTGAAATAGGAACGACGTAAATTGAACTAATGTGATAGAATTTTGCTGAATTCTTAAATTAACCATAATATAAAATGATCTAATCGGGTCTCTGTTTGCCTACCCTAGAAGTTTAGTAGTGCATTTTACTCGCCATGTCTTGCGCTTTGAGATGCAACTTACCCCAATACGCTATCTGAAATAGGAGCGACGTAAACTGAACAAATGTGATAGAATTTTGCTGAATTCTTAAATTAACCATAATATAAAATGATCTAGTCGGGTCTCTGATTGCCCTACCCTAGAAGTTTAATAGTGCATTTTACTCGCCATTTCATGCGCTTTGAGATGCCACTGAGCCCAATACGCTATCTGAAATAGGAGCTACGTAAGTTGAACAAATGTGACAGAATTACGCTGAATTCTTATATTTACCGTAATATAAAATGATCTAATCGGTTCTCTGATTGCCCTACCATAGAAGTTTAATGGTGCATTTTACTCGCTATTCCACGCGCTTTAAGTTGCCGCCTAGCCCAGTACGCTATCTGAAATAGGAGCTACGTAAGTTGAACAAATGTGACAGAATTACGCTGAATTCTTATATTTACCGTAATATAAAATGATCTAATCGGGTCTCTGTTTGCCTTATCCTAGAAGTTTAATAGTGCATTTGCTCGCCATTTCATGCGCTTTGAGATGCCGCTTAGCCCAATACGCTATCTGAAATAGGAGCGACGTAAATTGAACAAATGTGATAGAATTTCGCTGAATTCTTATATTAACCTCAATGTAAAATGATCTAATCGGGTCTTTGTTCGCCCTACCCTAGAAGTTTAATAGTGCATTTCACTCGTCATTTCATGCGCTTTGAGATGCCGCTTAGCCCAATAAGCTATCTGAAATAGGAACGACGTAAATTGACCAAATGTGATAGAATTTCGCTGAATTCTTATATTAACAAAATATAAAATGATCTAATCGGGTCTCTGATTGCCCTATCATAGAAGTGTAATAGTGAATTTTACTCGCCATTCCACGCGCTTTAAGATGCCGCTTAGCCCAATACGCTATCTGCAATAGGAGCGACGTAAATTGAACAAATGTGATAGAATTTCGCTGAATTCTTAAATTAACCATAATATAAATGATCTAATCGGGTCTCTGTTTGCCCTACCCTAGAAGTTTAACAGTGCATTTTACTCGCCATTTCA